>BGNK01002946.1:58079-68733 GCA_003297005.1 Symbiodinium sp. clade A Y106
ATGACAAATATTTGACCAGAAAGTAAGCACTATATCCTTCAATAGGAGATGCCTTGCAACTGCCGCACAGTGGCACGGTCGACAACATGTGGAGCATACTGCAAGACGTCATACGGCCCTTGACGGCGAGACTAAAGTCGACCCCGCCTTGGTAGAGTATTTGTATGGGTGCTTTTTGTGATGGCATCTGAAGGAAACTTCCAGTGTTTGAAGCAGAAATTCGGAGCTTTCTAGAAAATCAAGGCTGAAAAAAGGTCCGCCCTAAATTTGCAGGTCAATGAATGCTGGCATGCACAGCGAAATCGGTAGGGCAGAAATGGCCGCGCCAGGCCCTAAGCCCTAAACCCTGAATTCGTGGGGATAGCTGATCCAGGACTTGACCCGCCCTCCCCTCCAGCCCTGCTTTGGCCTGGTGCCCGTGGTCTTGTTTGGGTTCCTTCCTTGTCTCTGCTCTTCCAGAAGATTCGTCATTCATTCCTGCAGGCATCTATCCGCGTGCGGAGGCAGTTCTGCAGGCCAAATTGTGCGAGAACGGGATCTGCCTGGAAGACACCCGAAGCACCGCAGACGACGATGAACTTTTTCGGGCACGGGCAGGGTGGGTCGCGGCATGCCACTAGATGCAACTTGGTCGCACTAGTCAGCCCACGCAAGACCGACATTCGGCCATTCGAACGCAAATGCCACAAACAACTTTGGAAGAGTGTGCCGGAGCTCTTGCGCCGAAAACCCTGATTGGAGTTCCGCTGTGGAGCTCTGCTACGACTTGAGCATCTCTTCACCAATCCCAGGCACATTCACCGATGCAGAGAACCTTCAACTGCAAGGCTTTCGCGTCTATATGTCGAGCGGCTTGCCTCGCATGGCCCTTGAAGTCACCGAAGACAACCTGCCCCCAGATGGTATGTTAATGACCAAATGGGGGGGAGGAGAAGTATGTTGCAGTCGGGGATTATTACATCTTCACCAAGACGCTCGATGAGGTCTGCAGCCGCCAGTGGCTCGCTGTTGCAGCCACCTACGTGCTGCTGATAGAGCAAGTAATGAAGAACAGCATTTATGGGATCATGGACCGAACACGCAGACTCCTCCCACATCACTCGGGGGGAGCGTGGCAACGTTAAGTTCTCGTTCCGCTGAGGATTGTGGCCCGTAGGGATGTTTGGCGTGTGTCGCCCAGTCATAAGCGCGAGCGGCCTGCATCTCAAGGTCGTTGCAGTTTTGCTCCACTAGGGGCTGTATGCTTTGGCGAAAGAACGGAACGCAGGAATTTGTGCTCCGCGGCAATGACGCATTAGTGCAAGAACAGCCTTCAATACCTTTGAACCAGCTGGCTCATGGCAAAAATCGCCACGGCCCAGGACAAGTCGCACGGTCTACGAGGCCTGGAACATGCCTGTTGCTCTGTGCTCTTAGGGCTTGGCCTAAGGGCTTCGATTGACGTCACACGCAGCTCCGACCCAGCTGGCTTTGATGATGACTTGATCCCCTGACCCTGTGGCGACTGTGGCGCTGAAGCCGGGTGCTTACCAAATCCAAGCTAGTATGATGCAGTAATGCGCGGGCCTCATTAGCGTACGGCTACCCAAACAAGAAGGTGGCTTTGACGGCGCAAACGAACTTGGGAGTCTGCGGCCTGCAGGTTCCTCCGGTTCCTTTTTGAAACGGATCAGGAAGGAGTTGGCTTGAGGAGGAAATGTGAAGGGAGGTATTGGTTTGCGCCGAAAAAACTTCTGTAGGTTTTGGAATGCTTGGAGTTGTTGGAGTTTGGCTTATGCAACCAGGTTTCTGCAGCATTTCATGTGCGACGTTATTCCAGTCCTGTTAGTTGTAGTAACAACCAGGTGTTTACGCTCGCGAATGCCATCGAAGCCACGACTGATCTCTTTCTGCGACAACTCCCACAGCATGTACGCAGTGGGGCATTCGGCAATAAACTCCCTGCAGATGTGTGGGCGCAGATCACGGCCCGCTCGGATCCTCGAGAACAAAGCACAAGTGACACAAGTGTACCATTTGTGGCATTGACATCCCCAAGGACAGTCGGCTTTCTCATGTCAGGCAGGACGTATGAAACGAAGATGTTTTGAATACTCGTTTCTCTGTCAGCTCCTAGACCCGCGTACATGCAGACATGGCTCTTTATCGAGACAAGCACCTCCTGTTCGTGGTCAGTGATGGCTATGAGCATCACTTTCGTCTCGACGAACGGCGACTGTGGGTAGTGATGCATACATGTTTCGAAGAGACTGGTAGTCGATATGGATGCCTGTGCACTCAAAACGTTCTTCACCCGCGACGTGCTCTCGCATACATCTGCTCTTCTTGTTGACCTAGGCTTGTATGGCGCATGCGACAGCCAAGACAACAGCAGCTGCAAGAATCCCCACCTTTCTTGATCTCTAGACTTCGCATCTATCTAGAGCTCGCACTTTGATTTAGACTGTGAGGAGTACTTGTGGAAGGCTCCCCGAGCACCGCTCGAGTCAGCTGAAATGGGCAACGTCCTGGGCTGCCAGATTTGGCGGCGTTGTGAGGACGACCCGACTTCTTCGGAAATTCTGGCGGCGTGCCCCTGGGCGGGTGCTGCCAGCGACTTCCTGGCAAGGCTGTGTGACACGTTTCTTTCAGAAAAACATCCGCGGTCGAATGATGTTGGCCTGGGCGGTCCTTTTTCTGGCGGATGCGCCGTCGATAGTTCCTGTGTGTGCCGGCAGGAAGCTCAGTGAGAAGAAAAGCTCGGTTTAGGCTTTTGGTTTAGGCTTTTGGTTTAGGTTGCGGGGTGACATGTCCAAGAGTTTCGTGTTTCGAGTACACGGTTTAGGGTCGGGGCAAGTCAATATAAATTTTTCAGACTTTCGTGTTGAGGCTGCGGTGCTTTCGCTGGTGTAGGGTTTCCATCACGACTAGCCGGAGCCTCTACGGAATCAAGCCCGCCAAACACAATGGAGCTTGTGCAGGGCTGAGGTGGAACACCCCAGCACGTCAACGTAAACGCCAATGCAAAATTTGTTCCATAATCATTCCGTAATACGTCGATATATCCTTGTGCTGGAAAGCTGGAGTGCTGATGGTGGCCTCATTTTTCTGGGGTAATATTAACACACCCATGCACAGCTTACAGCAGGTTCGGTTGGCATGTTGGGGCAGTGCGGCCATGTAGCTTGGGATGGTAAAGTCTCCTTCAAGTAATTCTGAGTGGTGCTATGAAAGTGAGGTTGAACTCACCGAAGATGTCCGGTGCCGTTCAATTGACAACACACATCGAACTGGAGAAAGATTGCTCTTGTGTTTGCAATGCCTGTTAATTCATAGATGTTGGGCCCTCCAGCTGTCTTTAGCACCCGTCCAACTTTTCCGATGCGTGATTGAGAATCTTGAACTACTCGCTTGCTTGTGACGTAAACCAACAGGTTCGGATCTATAGTAGGTTTGATAATGTTCTGCAAGAGTTCTACAAAGGATCTATCATACGTGCTTTTCACAGGTTTTTGAAAGTTTACCACGGTTTTGGGGGGCTTGTGTCCCAATATCCCAATATTGAGATCCTTAACCCTAACCCCAAAACCTCGAAACATATATCCAGAACTTACACCGTAAATCCCGAACCGTACTGTGAAATCCTAAACAGTTTTCATTTACCGCATGCGTTTTTCGAAGTGTTTATGTCATGACGCATTGCTTGCATTGAACAGACAGCCTGGCACCCATGGAATCCCATAGAAACTTACACCCTAGCCTTTTAAAACGCACCCCACCTCCAGATTCGAAGCCCGAAGTGCCAAGAACCCTTGCTAACCCCAAGTTTCAAGATTACTTGCGTTTTAGAGACCGCAAAGGAAGCATCAAAAAAAAAAATTGAACCAGAATCCGTAAGCTTACGTATTTCCCCGGCCAGAATTCGATTCGGGTTTCAAGGAGGCACTGCGTTCGGTCGGCGACCACAGGTCAGCCTCGGACATGCTGGGCGAGGCCCGGCCCGGATTGAAGGGTTTAGGTTTTGCCGGTTTTTTTTTTTTTTACGGTTTGAGGGCTTTAAAGGGTTTGTGTGTTTCTGTTGTGTGGAAAGTTCTGGACGTTTTTTCGGGCTTTTACAAAGTTCTCAGTGCGGGATAAGGGCTTTGCCGGTGGTGAGGGCGGTTCGGGCCTTAGGGTTTAAGGCGTCCGGTTTGTTTGAGATTGTAGGGTTTCAGGGTTTTGGGGCTTGGGGGGTTTAGGATGAGTGGCTTTCGGATTCAGGAAGTAAGGGTTTTGGGGGTCACTCTGACTCAAGGCTTGAAGTTCCAGGGTTGCAGGAGTGCAGGACATGACCATACTACGGCCTCAATATCCCGAGCGAGCCATGCTTACGGATCCTACTGCTCAGGGTCTTTTGTCCCGCTTACTTGGAGGATCAGGGAATTTGACAAATTACTTTAATCGGGGCTATGAGCAACTTTAGCCGTAGCTACGCTGCCTATACCCACCCTACTTGCGCTTCTTCAAGTAGGATCCAGAGTGTCTCTGAGGTTTTCGCAATGATCAACCCCAGCCCGAAGTCAAAAACCTGCGGAGCTCTGAGCCCGAAATCTTGAGCCCCCAAACCCTCAACCGTAAACTATGGACCCCAAGCCCAATCCTTACACCCGAACCCTGAACCCCTGAATCTTGAAGCCGGAACCAGCAAGCACACAAGCTTTCAAATGCAAAGCCCAAGCACGTTTCGATTTCTTGTAAGACGTCATGACGCCCTATAGCAAAAGCCGTTCAACTCACTTCATGCACAAACAAGCTTGTTTATGTCTAAGCTCTAGACATCTCTAGACGGTAATCCCGAAATCCGAAACACCAAATCCTGCACCCTATAGCAGAATCCAGAAAGTTGGAACATCATTGGCCTCATGCCCTTACAGTAAAGTATAGGGAATCCCAGCATGAATCCTCCAAAGACTATGTTCCCCACTTTCTGGGGTTCACTGTAAACGCCCGTTGCAGACCCGAATTCCACAGCCAGGCAGCGGCACAGGCCTCACTCCACGCCAAGCAGGCAGCATCCGAGTCGAAGTTGGGTTCTGTAAGGGTTATACAGAGGTTCTGTGAGGGTTTGGGTTCTAGAAGGGTTTCTGTAAGGGCTCTAGAAGTGTACTTTTGGGGGAGTTTGCAAGGGTTTGGTTGTTTTTGGTCGAGTTCAGGCTCTTGGGTATGGCTCTAAGCTTGGGGGTTTCAGGATGAGGTTTTAGAGATCAGGTACTCGGCTCCAGGGATCGGGTTTGGGGATCCATGGGGTTTTGGGTGTAGGGCCCGCCAAACCGAATATAGGGGCCGAATAAATAGCTATGTTTGTTGAGGGTTCCTTAAATTGGTAGTGCTCCAAGACCCGCCTCCCGGCGAGGCGGCGTTGGATGCTGCCAATAAGCGCCCTGGCTGCACCCGCCAAAAACCCGAAAGCCAGAATGAAGCAAGCAAACTTACCCGTAGCCCAAATGGGAGTTTCCGAACATAGGGGACCCTGATATGTACCGTGAAGAGTAGGATCCTTATTCCTATTATAAGGACCCCAAAATAAGGTACCCCAAATTTTCGGAAACTCCCAAATAGCTTAGCCTTTTCCTATAAAGGCAGCCTTGTTGGTTTACATGTAAGGTTCAGGGTGCTTGGAGGATCAAGTAATCATTTTGCATGAGCTACTGCCGAAGACCCCTTGCACCACTCACTGCAGCCCAAAAACCTGGAGACCCTAAACCCTAAACCCCAGACAGTAAGCCCTAAACCCCAGCCCCAGCCCAAAAACCTTCGATCGTGAGTCCTCATGCAATCATGCAAGAAAAGACCTGAGCCCCATACAGCACAGAAGCCGAGTCTTAGGGCCTGTAGAGTCTGCTAATTGGGTTTAGGGTTTAGGGCTTGGGGTTAGGGTTTAGGGTTAATTCCGCTTACGGCTGGGTTTTGAGGCACTGCATTCGGTACAATTGCTGGAATTGCTCTAGAAGTGGGAATAATTACCAACAGTTTGCCTTGGGTTTCTTATTGTAAGTATACCATCATGTACACCAAGGGTATTCCTTAGGGTTCCCTAGTGTAAGGGGGCGATCATATACCCCATCATTAAGACCCTTCTATTGCACTGCCAGGGCTTGTAAAGTCTACTTTCCAAATCACCCGATATTGCAACCTTGCGGTGGAGTGCGACAAGCAGACAAAAGAGCAGGTCAGTGTGCAAGTTGGCGGCGCCAAACACTGGCTGAACCAGACACACCTCACGTTTGACGTCAGAGCAAAAATGTTGCCGTTGCACCTGGACTACGAGGCCTTTCCAGCTCTGGGAACCGAAAGCAACATGGTCTTGCTTGTTTAAAACAAGTGCCGGTCCCTTTGCTGCAGTCGGCGCCACTGTGGCACCGCCACACTTGCCGCACGGGATTGCGGAAATGACGCACCCACACAGAGACGGCAACAAATATCGTAACCCTGCCTTGCCTGCCTTGCCGGCACCATGAGTGCTACGGTTCATGATATACATCCTCATTACCTTAAGCACCCTAAACTATGTGAATTATGGAATATTCCGTATTATGGGTAATGCAGGGTTTATATCATCAACCGTGTCAGGGTAACTTTAAGGGTCTGCATAAGGGTTACCTCAAGTATGTGCTATTCGATTGTGCATGCCCGAACATGGTTGCGAGAACTGGCGCCCAATTGCATTCTACAGGAAACCCTAAACGCTAAACCCTCGACCCTAAACTCCCTAAACCTTAAACCCTACCCAAAACCCGGAACCCACAACCTTAAACCCTAAACCCTAGATCCTAAACCAGCCATGCAAGACAAGGCCAGGACCCGAAGCTTTGCAGCTTATGTTTTTCAACCCACAGTCTGGAGGCCTGACCCTCACACCCCCTGCTGCTTAGTAGGGAATGGGGGAATGGATCCCTATAGTAGTCCCTATATAATCCCCGATAGCGGCCTCCATAATCCATTCCCCCATTCCCTACTAAGAACCAGACAGTAACATCCAGAGAATGAAGTTCTATGACTCGTGACGCAAAACCAGACTGTCAGTTTCCACATGGGCGGTTGGCAAAATTAGGGTCCCTCTTTGGGTCTGTGTTATAATACGGCACTTAACAGTTAGGGTACCCAAAAAGGGACCTTAATTTTGACAACTACCCATATCTGGGTTCAATCTTAGGGCTTCTAGCGAACCCTGGGATCCAATGCCCGAAGCCCCGAAGCCCTTAACCCAAGCCATGTCCCTGAACCCTAAAACCCCTAAGCCGAAACCCTAAGTCCTGAACCCCCAAACGCTCGACCCCAAAGCTAGCTTCAGGTTAGGGTTTAGCCCGGACTGCCTAAACCCGTTCTCGTGCGAAACCTGCAAGATCGAGCGAAGGCTTCATTTCCGAGTCTATATCGGTTCTTCTAAGGGGTCGGTCAAGGTTCGATAAGCGATCTATAAAGGATCAATATAGGGTTTGTATGGGTTCTATGAGGGATCCTTGAAGGTTCAGTTTAGAGTTGTCGTGTCAGGTTCGATGAAGCCCGGAAGCATCCGCATCCGCATCATCCGAGCCCTCCAGTGCATCCGGCGCATCCAGTGCCTCCGGTGCTTCCAGTTCAGGAGCAGGACCGAGAAAGAAGCCCTGCTGTTACGTAACATAGCGGCCTGAATAATGAGAATAGACTTTTGGGGTAGGTTTATCGTCCTTTAACAAGTTGCAGCATAGTTGAACAAGGAAACCCCATGGAATAGTATAACACCGATTATTCATGCTCCTGTATTCGACTCTAGCCCACTGCCGTTCTCTGCATAAAGATGCAAACTATATATGTGTGTGTATATACACAGTGCCGATATCGGTATATGTCGATACATCACATACATATAGCCGTATATATATATACACATACACAGATAGATCGACAGACTGGGTAGATAGGTAGGTAGATGGGTAGACAGATAGGTAAACTTTTGAACAACCAGTGCAACACACTTTTTTGAACAAAGCATTTAAAAAGTTATACCATGCCTTTGAAACTCTATATAAAATTTTCAACCCCCTAATGCCCCAAACCCTCAACGTTCAAAACCCTATTTTCCTTAAACCGTGCCGTGACTGCCAAGCCTCCTCCACTTGGAGGTTCATGGGTAGTGATAAGTGGGGTTCTAATTAGGATAACTATAGTTATAACCCCCATCAGGGGACTTATAATCCCACTTATAACTACCCTACTCCCTAAACCCTATAGAACCCTTAAAGCGGACCTTAAACGGAACCCTAAACCCTTGTAACCCCACTTATAATAGCTACCCATGAACCTCCAAGCAGGAGGTGCGACTCGAACCTATCCGAGAAGTGCCTTGGATCCTCAGTGGGTTCAAAGGGCTCCAAGGGTGGGATGAAGGTAGGTGGGATATTAAGAGTCCTTATATAACGGATCCTTCATCCCACCTTTTGAGGCCTTTAATGGGTGTGTGGTAGAAACCCGGTTTGGGGTTTAAGGTTCCGGGTTTAGGGTTTGGGGTTTACATTCGTTCCTGATATCGTTATCGTATAGAAAATCCAAAGCCTTGTTCGAAGTTTTTCAGACCCAAAGTATTGAAGCTTCGTGTTTACATGGAAGGCCGGGGGATTTAGTAAGTAGTTATTTTTTAGAGTTATAAATACCATAACTCCAATTAGCCCGAAACCCTAAACCCTAAAACCCCTAACCCCCTTAGTGTTGAGGCCCCCATCCTTCAATCAAGGAGGCAGCGCCCTGATGCAAACTTCCCAGACCTTCCAACATCCCTTATTCAAGCAGTAGACTTTAAGGTCATATTAGGGATCCTATTATAGTTTAAGGTTTATTCCTTCATTAAGGGATTTGGGAAGGTCTGGGTTTTTGGGCCACAGGAGCAGCATGAGGGCATGGGAAAGGGCAGGGTAGGCTTCCACAACCCTAATAAGGTTCCTGAGTAGTATCCTTTTGCCCTTTTTGGTTTGGTGTCTCCTTATTAAACCTGAATATTAGGAACAAGGGTACCCTTAATATTACGTGGTTACTGGGGAACCTAGCTGATCTTGGGGCGTTTCCAATTACAAGAGGCTTTTGGGCATACTGAAGTGCAGTCACAAAAAGGAACCCTAAGGATTAATGTGTAGGCTTCTCTACATTGCACCCGAAGCCCTACTTGCAGGATCGGGGCGGGGGGGGGGCTTTGTAGGGCCATGGGGGCGGCTTGGGGCTCACTGAGGGAATGGTCTATTGCAGATGGGGGCGGGGGGGTGGTCTTCTTCAGATGGGCGACACTGTGCGGANGGGGGGGGGGGGGGGCTTTGTAGGGCCATGGAGACGGCTTGGCGTCCACTGAGGATACGCTCTATTGCAGATGGCGGCGGCGGTGGTCATTGCCACGAAGGGGCCAAGCCTTGGCAAAAGGACAGGCCAGCAGCTAGTATGGACCCCCACTATTGATCCACGGTGGGTCCAAGTTCATGTTGTCGCCGCGGCGGCAAAGGCACCAATCTCACTGGCAACGAAGGGCAACAGCAGCTCGCTTTTTGGGGCCGTTGCGTTCCTAATTGTTCCCAGGCTGCCTTTTGGTTTCGCATGATCTTGGCTTGTCACGCACCTGGCGAAAGCCGTGAGTTACACAACTTGTGGTTCAACCATGGCAGTGGATGTGGAAATGGGGCTTCCAAGCGAGGACTTGTCGTGTGGAAGGTCCCAACCTTTCAGTTTCAGGAACCGATTCAAGCGGTGTGCTAGCAACTACCCATAATAAGGAATATACCATATTTCCCATAGTTTGGGGTACTTAAAGTAATGCAGGATTTTGTCCATCAGCAGTACCATTTTGGGGATCTTGCAGGTCATGTGTTTTTGGGGGTGTTGAATGGGTGTGAAGTTTCAGACTCAGGGTGCCGGTTTTGGCATGGGTAGTCGGACGTAAGTTCCTGATTGTCGTCAGTATGGATCAGAACAGAAGTATGTACACCCCTGATTCATACCTTCAGCCCTGAACCGTTTTTTTGAGGGGCCCTTGTCTTTATGAATCTGGGGTTTAGGGTACGTGACACCATGTCAACCTTGCAGGGTTGGCTTGACTTGGCCTCACGGAACAAGGGCCTCAGGGACATGTCCCCTGAAGGTATGGTATACAAGCCTGCATATTTAGTAGTATGGTCTTGTTTTTTCCCTGAGGGTTGCTTGTTACGATTATCGTACAGTTTAACCCCCAGACCCTATTCTACTCATTACGGCCCCGATATTATGGGTTTGGGGCCAACCCTCTTGTAGGATCTGTCCTAGACATCCCTCAAGCCCAACGAGCCGAATACATTGAGGTCGTAAGGCCCCTATACGAGCCTGTATGGGTAGTTCTGATGTAGGGTCCTTGTGTCGGTGCCCAAAATATTACGGTACCCTTATAGAAAGGACCCCAATTTAGCGAACAACCTAAATTGAAGCCTTAAACCCTCAACACCCTAAACCCTAAACCCCTAAACCCCTAAACCCCCTAAAACCCCTGAACCCCTAAACCCCTAAACCCCTAAACCCCTAAACCCCCTAAAACCCCCAAACCCCCTAAACCCCCAAACCCCCTAAACCCCTAAACCCCCTAAAACCCCTAAAACCCCTAAACCCCCACCCCTAAACACCCTAAAACCCCTGAACCCCCTAAACCCCT
>BGNK01002946.1:72425-122840 GCA_003297005.1 Symbiodinium sp. clade A Y106
TTAGGGGTTTAGGGGTTTAGGGGTTTAGGGGTTTAGGGGTTTAGGGTTTAGGGGTTTAGGGTTTAGGGTTTAGGGTTTTGGGGTTTTCTTTGGGCGGTCAAGGGGTCCTTTAAG
The DNA here is from genome assembly GCA_003297005.1 of Symbiodinium sp. clade A Y106. Classification (NCBI taxonomy): domain Eukaryota; class Dinophyceae; order Suessiales; family Symbiodiniaceae; genus Symbiodinium; species Symbiodinium sp. clade A. The sequence continues at coordinate 72,540 of BGNK01002946.1, forward strand.
GGTCGCAGAAGGCTTCCATAAAGGTTCCCTCGTGGGTCCCGGAGCGTCTTTCCCGGCTCGAAACAGGTTCTTTAGAGCAGAGTTGAGGGTTGAGACGTGGTTGAGGTTCAGGGTTGTGCTGTCGCGTGGGTTTTGTTCCTGGGCAGTCTTTGTCTTGGTAATATCAGGAAGTTTCTCAGGTGTTCGGTGTGGAGGTGTTCCGTCTATATAAGATGATGGGGTGGGGATGGGAAAGTTCCCTTAGTGGGTTGGAAGCCCTTGGGGAGTGGGTTAGGAGTGAAGCAGCTGGGGAGGGGGTTTGGGAAGCAGTTAGGAAGACAACTTCCAAATCCTGCCATGGGGGTCTCGACCGACCTGTTCCCGAGCCGCTCCACAGCTCCTCCCAACCCACCCCCAACCTAAGTTGCAGTCTTTAGGATTCAAGATTTATGGTTTAGGGTTCCGGATTTAGGATTTGTGGTCTCAGGATTTATTGTTGGGTGTTTACCAACGCCACCCCTGAATTAGGTGCGACTAGGGAAGATTATATGAACACTTCAGCTGCGTCCATTAATTCACGGGTGTTGCCCTTTATAGCACCTTACTAATGCCTTCAAATGGCCTACTTGGAGGTTCATGGGTAGTTATAAGTAGGGTTATAAGTAGGATAACTATACTTATAACCCATATTAGGGTACTTATAACCCTACTTATAACTACCCATGAACCTCCAAGTAACATGGCCCTATACAGGAGCCCGGCAACAAAAGCATGACCACTCAAGTCCACCCAAGAAGGTGCCTACGCAAAGCAGTCTAAACCCCTTAGAGCACCCTACGGTTGATGGACAAGATCCTGCATTACTTTAAGTACCCTAAACTATGGGAACTATGGTATATTCCTTTTAATGGGTAATGCAGGATTTTGTCCATCAGCAGTATGAAACGTTACGAAAGCTTCTGACCCCCAAACCCTAAACCCCAAACCCCCAAACCCTAAACCCTAAACCCCCAAATCCTAAACCCTAAACCCTAAACCCCTAAACCCCTAAGCCCTACACCCCTAAACCCGAAAGGAACCCTTAAAGGACCCTGAACCCGAAAGACTGAAACCGTCCCAACTTGAAGCACGTACTCGTAGTCCTAGCTCGGAAGCTGCGACAGCTAAAACGGATGCACTGGCGTGCACGGCCCCCATCAAAGAACCTTAAAAGCCTAAAAGCTCAGAAGCCTTCGGCCTGAACCAAGCCCTAAACCTCCAACACTCAGGAATGAAGTAAGTAGATACTGTGTGTCTTTGTACACCTTGAGCCCCCTAAATCGTCAATTTCAGCCGCCACCCACAACCGCCAGAGCCCCACCAGCACCCCAGCGCTCCAGCCCCAGCCCCCAGGCCCAGCAGCCAGCCCCAACCAAGCCCCAGGCACGGAGCCGCAAAACTTTCGGTCAAAGCGTTTCGGTCAAAACTTTTCGCTCACAACTTCGGCACCCAAACCCTGTAAACACTAAATCTAAACACTGAGCCCTAATGCCAGGCCTTTGGCCTCCGATGACACGCGTCTTCTGAGCGACCTCGGATCTGACGAACTGCTCCGCGGCGGTTTACATGGGGTTCTTTTTGTTTTTTTTTAGGCTGTAGTGTTTAAGTTTAGGGTTTTAGGGGTTTTAGGGTTCAGGGTTTTTAGGATTTTTTTTAGTTCTGAGAGCATCTTGTTGAAAGGGTTTTTGCAGGCTTTCGATTTCTGCGAGGATTGTGTTTGTTTTAAAATGGGTTTTGCAAGCTTTTGGGGTTTGGCGCCTTGGTGAGGGCTTGATAGGCGTTTTTGTTGAGGGACTTAGTTCAGGTTAGAAGTATTGGTGCACACAAGAATCCTGCCAATGTAGACCCACTAGGGCTTCTCGTGTGGACTGCAATATACCTTAACCTACCAAACCCTACTTGTTTGTAGGTTCTTATTATAAAGCCTACTATGGAAGTTCTCGGGACCCTACAAAAAGTAGGTTTTGGTAGGTTAAGGTAGGTTTGAGGGCTCCTGGATGAAGAGGTGGCGTGAAGCAATTAGGGGTTTAGAGTCTACTGTACATTATGGGTGTCATGAGCTCTAACTGTGTGATCTCTGTGGGCAGCTCGTCCGAATCTGCACATGGTTGGGTCCCTAAACCCTAAACCCTAAACCATTTGCACGCGTCTGCCGGTGGGAGGGGGGATGGGGTGGGAACTCAGCAGCTCTCGGGATGCAAGTACGCAACAAAATCTTCCCAAACACTAAACCCATAAATCGCGAAACCATTACGGCCTGAACCCTAAACGCCAAATCCCTAAACTCCTGAGCTCCCAAAGCACGACGCCCGCAACGCAGGCTACATCTTGGAGTCTTGCAGCCGATGGTCTTCACCGCGACGACTTGCCGGAGTCGTCGCACGTCGCCCTGTTGTAAAAAAGCGCTTAGCTCCTGTGGCGCGTACTATAGGGGCCTGAATACTTAGAATAGGGTTTTGGGCCCCATGATACTAGACTTCTAGCAAGGAACCCCTAGAATAGTATAGGTAATGATTACGGCCCCCAAATATAGAACCCGATTATAGATCCCTTATAGACCCCTTTAAGGATCCCTTTAAAGGGAACCCTAGGTAATTATTAAGGCCCCTACATTAAATCCCCTAAGCAGGGGCCCCTACAGGCCCCTAGAAACTCTCAACCCAAAAGATCCCAGAGCAGTGCTGCGATGTGGAGTTGTGGTGGTTGTGGGTGTTGATACTGTTGATGGACAAAATCCTGCATTACCTTAAGGACCCTAAACTATGGGAATTATGGTATATTCCTTATTATGGGTAGTGCAGGATTTTGTCCATCAGCCGTAACTATGCAGCTATCAGTCTTTCGGGAAGGACGTAGCGGTCGAGTCACTAGGTCCTTGTGAAACCATTTATTTTTTTTCTGTCTCGCTCTCTCTCTCTCTCTCTCCCTCTCTCTCTCTCTCTGTCTCTCTCTCTCTCTCTCTTTCTCGATTTGCTTACTTTGCCCGCTCTGTGACCTCTCTGGTCTCGCCCTTGCTCTTGTGAGCCTCCACGGGGGTAGTCCCTGACATGCCCCAACACCCTACCCATTCTAATCTTTCGAGGAAATAAATCGGTGGCTCTCCAAAATTTGGTGTTTTCAGGGTCATTCCTATACTGGTGCCGTACTATTTTGGGGACCTGCAAGGACTTGGAGGTTCATGGGTAGTCGTAAGAGTCATAAGTAGGGTTTATAAGTAGGATGGCTATAGTTTATACCCCATATTTCACGACTTACTAATCCTACTTATAACCACCCATGAACCTCCAAGTAGAGCCTTTATAGAACCCTTGTAGGGCCCTTAAAGGAACCTATGAGAACCCTCCTTTTCACTGCCCATGGCCCTCCGAGTAGAGTGTAGAACCCTTCTTCAACCCCACCTATAACTACGGCTGATGGACAAAATCCTGCATGACCCTAAGTACCCTAAACTATGGGAATTATGGTATATTCCTTATTATGGAGGTACTAGGCAGGCTAAGCTCTGAACTCTAAACCGTTAAAGGGGTTACTACTGCTGATGGACAAAATCCTGCATTACCCATTATAAGGAATATACCATAATTCCCATAGTTTAGGGTCCTTAAAGTAATGCAGGATTTTGTCCATCAACCGTACCAATGAACCCTAAACCCTGAACCCTTAACGCTAAACCCTTATAGGACTTGATCCTCTTTATAGGAACTGTTTTAGGAACCCTAATCCTAAACCCTAAAGAACCGTTAAAGGAACCCTAGGCCCCCCATGAACCTCCAAACAAACCCTAAACCCTAAACCCTAAACCCTATACCCTAAACCCTAAACCCTAAACCCTAAACCCTAAACCCTAAACATGGACAGGCGTTGGGCTGCGTAGTGGTCCGCCCCTTGGAGACTTCCGGATGAAGCGTCACCAGAGGGTTTAGGGTTTAGGGTTTAGGGTTTAGGGTGGCGCGTGGGCTTCGTACTCTTATAAGGGTATGATAAGGGTACTATAAGACTTCCTTTTAAGGGTTATATATAATATAAGTGTACTTTAGTAGTAGAGTAGGCAACCTTTAACCTTCTGTGGGGTGTTAACGTCCCTACGAAATCCCAACGACTAAGCTTTAGTTCGGGCTGTTGGACTGGATTCTGGCGATTTAGCTTACCGTAAGTCTTTCCTAAGTCTTTAGGGTTTAAGGTTCCGTGTTTCGGGTTTAGGGAAGCTTGGTGTTTAGCATAGTATTCAATCACGGCATCGACGTATCATGATAGACTTTTCCTGACAAGTTGGCTTCTCAAAACGAACTCAGAGAGCCCAACACCCTTAATTAAGGAATATAGCTTAAATCATCATTTGAAGCCCCTTATAATTTAAGCAATACTGTTGATGGACAAAATCCTGCACTACCCATTATAAGGAATATACCATAATTCCCATAGTTTAGGGTCCTTAGGGTCATGCAGGATTTTGTCCATCAACAGTATTCCTTAACTAAGGGGATTAGGGGCTCTCTGGGAACCCATTGGCGCTTGATCGTTCTGCACTTTAGGTTCGCGGTTTCACCCTAAACCCTAAACCCTAAACCCTAAACTCTAAACCCTAAACCCTAACTGTTTGGGGTCGCAGGCTCGGCGATTTGCTTGAAAGCCCAGGACTTGAGAAGCCCTGAAAGGTTTGAGGTTCAGGGGTTCAGGGTTAAGGGTTTAGGGTTTAGGGTTAAGGATTTACAGCTGAAAGCTGGTCCAAAGATGCTAAGGTAGATCCCTGATTAGTAAGCCCCCTTCCCTCAATAACGGCGGGAATAGAGATCTTATCATGAGCGTCTTTGGAAAACGGGGTTATTAATCAGGGGTCTGCATTAGATGGGTAGTTCTCTAAATTAGGGCCCCTTTTACCGTACTATGTTGGGGACCTGAAATTGGATTCTAACTCAGAGAACTCTCCATGTATGCTTGATTCCTCAAGTCCAACACTGAATCGCAAACCCAGAAACTTCAGTATGAAACCCTCGCAAAGTCTTGCAAGAGCCCAATACATATAAACGGTATATGTAACCACACGCTTGTAAAATGTAGGGTTTAGGGCTGAGGGTTTGGGGTTCTCAACCCTGCAAAGCCTTTCAACACCTGCACCCTCCTTTAGGTTAAGGCTTCAGGATAATCCTGCAAAGCCATTTCAACTCCCGAAACACTAAACCCTACAACAAAAACCGTGAACCTGAAACCTTACAAAAAAACCTTACACCCTAACCCTAGACCCCAGGCACTTTAAGTCTTTCTCGAGGCTCGCCTGGTCTTTGACGACCCGACTGCTGAAGCGAAAGAGGTGCCCGTGGTGAGCCTGGAGTTTTGGGCTTAGGGGTTTAAGGGTTTAGGGGTTCAGGGTTTAAGGGTTTAGGGTTTAGGGTCCGCAGTTTAAAATTACATTTGCAGTTGTTTTTGACATGTTCGAGAGATTTATGGGGGTCTCAGGGGGGTTGTAGAGGTCTCGAATGCAGTTCACAAGGTCACACGTTCGGGCTGGGGCTGTAGGAGTCCAGGATTGGCTGTTGTTGGTCCTAAGCGTAGTGTTGATAAACAGCTGGTAGTCATGCTGTTTAGGACGAAAAAGATGGCGACCATTGTCGGCATGTAGCTCTTTGCATACCATCCCTGGTTCTTCACTGGTGGATGTCACCGACCAGTATTGTTTGTGCTTGCTTGAGCGCACATCCAGTGTACAACGTATGACTCGTCGGGCCGCTGAGCTAGTCACCAGTAATATAGGGGCCTTAATAATTACCAACACTATATTTTTTTTTTTTTGGGGGGTTCCTTATTCTATTCATAGTATACTATACCCCTAAGCCCTATTCTAATTATTAAGGCCCCTATAGTATTCGGTAAGCCTACCAGAAGCTGTGGTTGAGCATGAGATATCATTGTTCGTTGGTGTTCGCCCAGCCCTTGTTGGTAGATGGGTAAGTAGGTTGGTAGGCAAATGGTAGGTTGGTAGGGATGGATGGATGGGAGGGTGGACGGACAGATGGATGGATGGATGGACGGAGGGAGGGAGGGAGAGATGGATAGGTTGACAGATGGATAGACGGATGGATGGATGCACGGATGCACGGCTGCATTGATGATTGCATGCATATACGGAAGCGTACATGCCAACTAGTTCATCCCTGCCTTCGAATTCTTCTAGGCGCTAGTATGACTATTGCTCTTGCTATGGCGGTCATGGCGAAGACACGCCTACGGCTGTCATCGGAGTCATTGCTGTTCTTGGTTCTCCCGGTGCAATCATTCCTCGGCTGATTCATACATCGTCTTCTGCTGCATGCCACTTGTGCTTTGCTCTCAAGAGCTATTCTTCGCCTGCATCCTATACCTTAAAGCCTCAACCCAAAGCCCTAAACCCGAAACCCTAAACCCTACTATGATCCCTAACGAGCCTCAAAAAAAGATACTCGGATTCTTAACGCTAAACCTTAAACCTTAAACCCCTAAATTTTAAACCCCAAAGCCCTAAACCCGAAAACCCTAAACCCTAAACCTTGAACCGCGGACCCGGGAGGCCGTGCAGATTCCGCAAAAACAGCGGATACAGATGCTGGCTCAGGCCATGGGTAAGAGGCCCCAGAGGTGGCAGAGGTCGGGTTGGGCTTTAGGGGGCTTTAGGGGTTAGGGGGGTTTAGGGGTTTAGGGTTTGGGGGTTTAGGGGTTTAGGGTTTGGGGAGCAGTGTTTTGGTGAGCATCTACCACTTGTTTGGACAATATTAATATAGGCAGTCTAGTTGTTCAAATGTTCCAGCCACCTCCTCCTGAGTTTACAAAACCCAAAGCCTCAATCCCAAAACCCTTAACCCCAAACCGCTACCATTTCCTGAGGCTGTCTCTGCATTCAGCCAGGAGTCGGCCTGGCTTCACAGAGACAACTTTGCCCAACGAGCATCGCTGGAACTTTACGGACTTGAAGTTGGATGGCCAGGTCGACATCTTGATGTCGGATGTTGCTGCCCCGCCTGCACCGGCGAATCCGCCAGCGGCGGCCCCGCCTGTAGCGGCGAACCGCCGACCGGCGGCCCCGCTTCCTGTAGCGGCGAACCCGCCAGTCGTGGTCCCACCTGCAGCGACAGATCCGTCGACGGTGGCTCCGTTGGAAATGATCTTCAGTCTTCCGCCGCGCAAGGCAGGCCCCCACTTCGTGATTCCCGGAGGATTGACTTTGCTGGCAGATGGCTCCGCCACTCTCAAGCATGATGTGCAGCACCATTGTTTCTACAAGAAAGTAGTGGCAAAGTTGACATGGGACCAGCTAAGCAAGGAGATAGTGGATAAGCTGCTGGCTGAGCTCAACATTCAGACACTCAAGCAGGGTAGAGATTTAGGGTATATGGTTTGGGGTTTGGGGGGGCCGCTTGGGGATTTGGGTTGTTTCTGACGGTTTCGGGTTTAGGGGGCTTAATGCCTAAGTCTTAAGCCCGAACCCTTTAGAGCCAAGCTCGCAATCCCACGGCGCTTCGGAAGTTCCTCAGCTGTTTGAGTTTGAGGGTTGAGGGTTTTGGGTTTAGGGTTGAGGGTTTACGGTTCAGGGTCTAGGGCTTAGGGTTTATGGGTGAGGGTCCCGGATCTAAGGTGCAGAGTCTTCCCTTGATCACTCCATGCCAAGCTCTCTAGTTTAACTGTCTGGTTTTTAGTAGGGAATGGGGGAATGGGTTATTGGGACTACTATAGGGGACGTACAGTCATAGGGATCCATTCATTCCCTACTAAGAACCAGACAGTTAGGGTTTCGGCTAGAAGCGTAAGTGCAGCGCGGTGTATCAAAGACCTGCAACCCTAAACCCCAAACCCTAAACCAGGGGCTTTTTTGTTGGAAACGAAACAATCTCAGAGCGACAAAGACCGCTCGATCAAGGAATAGTCCTCCAACTATAGAGTGCTTGCTGTGTGTATGATATCCCTAAACCCTAAACCCAAAAGGGCCCTTCAAAAAAGCAAACCCTAAACCCTTAAGGGCCCTTTCAAAGCCCTAAATTCGCCGTTTATCCATGGTCGAGGGTTTTGGGGCCGAACCGGTACTCGAGTTCCGCCGGTGGACGGACCCTAAACCCTAAACCCTAAACGGAATCCCACGAAGCATTCTGGGCCCTAAGCCAAGGAAGCCCTCGTTTGTCTGGGAGTAGTTCTTTAGAGTTGGGTCCCTTTTTAGGTCCCCCTTATGGAAAGGATCCTAAAAGGAACCCTAAGTTAGAGAATTACCCATGTTATGAAGGAAGGATTCTGCGGGGTTTGCAAAAAAACTTATATCCTACAGATTTCCACACCAAAACTCCAAAACCCATAAATTGTTTAACCCTTTCGAAATGCCACCAGGGACCCGAAACCCTAAACACACTAACAACTTTGAACACATCGAGTGTTACCTATGGTGCGTGGCTGGGGTTTCATAAGATTTTATGTTGTTTTTGAGTGCTCCTGCTATAGGTGCCGGAATAATTACCAACATGATTCCTTAGTGCTCCTTGTCATATCTAATCTACTCCGAAGCCCTATTCTATACACAAGGCCCCTGTAGTGAGCGTGTTAGAGCTGTAAGGGCTTGAATTCCTATCAATACTCACCCCTAGAGTTTTCTGATTTACCGCCAGTATACAGCCCGATGAAGGGCGTAGATGTAGTGAGAATTTTGATACATCTCCTCCAGCATGCTATGACGTTTGCGCCTTATATGTTTTGAGACGCTTCCGCCGTGAACCCTCAACCTAAACCACCGCACCGAACCCCGAAGAACACGTGCCGAGGCCCCAGCTACGAGGAGACGAAAAAGACCGAGCGCACGGACATGCGCAAGCTTCAGCGGTGGGCAGCCCAACTCATGGTTTCCCAAAAAACTCCAAAATCCTTTCATGAAAAGATGGATTGTCGGTGAATTGCAAAAGGTTTCTGCACCCTTGAGCCTTCGTGTGGGTGTACTTCTGGTTGATATAGGGGCACTATTTTGGGGTTCCTTATTATAAGTATAGTACAGTATAATATACCCCCCCCCACCCTATTCTAATTACTAGGGTCCCTAGATTGATGGTTTTGGGCTTTAGATTTTTGAGAAACTTCGCGTTGTCTCAGCGACAGGTCCTTAAATAGAAATCACTCCTGGCTATTGTTCAAAACCTCAGCCCTAAAACCTAAACCCTGGACCCTTTGACATGACTAGGTTCTTGTTTCACGTCTGTTCTTTTCTAAGTGGGCAGGTGTTGCTGGAAAAGGGACGCCACTACACTTAAAAAGTTCTAAACCCTGAGCACTACACCTAAACCCTGAGCCCTACACCTAAACCCTAAACCCTAAACCCCTAAACCCTGAACAAACCCTTTGAGTTCTTGTTTCGGAGTGAATGTTTGGGGGTCCGAGGCCGGCTTTAGATCTTTGGCTGAGAGTTCGAGCTGAAAGATTTCTGCCTTATGTGAGGCTGGGGGATGAATCTTGGTACCTTTAAAAGGGATCCATAAGGGTTCATTAAAGGGATCTATAAGGGTTCTATAAAGGGTTTAGGGGTGATGAATCATCTGTCTGGTGCTTAGTAGGGAATGGGGGAATGGATCCCTATGATAGTCCCTTAAGGTCCCCTATAGTAGTGATGAATCAGAGGTACTTACATGTGGGTGGTTGTCAAAATTATGGCCCCTTTTTGGGTACCCTAAATAATAGGTGCCGGATTATAATAGGGACCCAAAAGGGGCCGTGATTTTGACAACCACCCATGTATACCCTTATAGTTTTCTCTGTTTTCTATTAAGTGACTTTGCTAATGCAGGTTTGTCAGGTCTCATAGGGTTGAATTTGTGACACGGTTGATGGACAAAATCCTGCATTACCCATTATAAGGAATATACCATAATTCCCATAGTTTAGGGTCCTTAGGGTCATGCAGGATTTTGTCCATCAGCCGCAGTATCCCCAGACTACGATAGCGTACCCGCAACCGTGCAGATCTCAGTGCAGCTTACAGCGGTACGGCTGCGTATCCGTGCAAGATGTCTTGGAAACCCGAGAACAACCCTATCTCCAAATAGCCACTAAACGAGCGCTCTTCTTTGGAACTCGAGACCCTAAACCCTAAAACCCTCAAAAGCCTGAACCCTCAACCCTAGATGCTAAACCCAAAACGCCAAAGCCCACAAACCCCCAAGCTCTGCGCCATAAACAGTGAACCTCACCAAGGGTTCGAAAAAGAACGGTCGACGAAGATGAAGCTCCGGCAGCAAGCAGTCCGCTCTACCCTAAAGCCTAAAGGCCCTAGGCCCTACAGCCCCCCCAAGCCCCAAGCCCCAAACCCCAAACCCTAAACCCCAAACCCCAAACCCGAAACCCCAAGCCCTAAACCCTTGAGCCTAAACCCGAATCCTGACCATTCCCCCCCCGGTGACCTGCAAGGAGTATTACGATGTGGGGTCGATAAGGGTTACTTTAAAGGATGCTGTCAGGGCTCCGATGAGGCGCATACTGTAAGGGCTACTACAGGCCAGTCTCTGTCCGCGATACGCTCTTAATGAGTCACAACCGGCTCCCTTGCAAGCTCTTCCGGTTTATCAGGGACCGGGCCTGTAGCGCGTACGGTTTGGGGTTCAAGGGCGTGTCCACCTCCTGTTGACGTTTTCGTCTCCGAAAGTACTGATCAGTCCTTTTTTTTGGGAAGCCACAACCGCTTGAAGATCAGATCGCTCCCCCTCAAGGTGCTGCGCCTGGAGAGACCTCCTCCCAATCGATCGTGCAGGGGTCAAGGGCAGCGCAATAGACAATTGGCAGGCTTGCGTTGCTGCGACGGCCACAGACCATGTCCAGGTGCAGGACAGGTGCCTCATCAAGCATGCGTGCCATGTGGCTCGGAGCGGCAGGATAAGCTGGAAGCCGCCGAGTGCCGTGAACGTGGGCACCTCTCTGAGATGCTGGGCGGAAGCATTGTTGAGGATGTTTCAAAAACCTTTGCTGGAGTGGACCGGCTGCAGTGGCACACCAGGATCCAGAGCTTGCAGGAAGAGTTCACATCAGCGCATGCGGAGCAGACTGAGCAGACCATGCTGCTGGCAAGACAGTCATTAACATCCCATGATGTGTCTAGCCGTGTGGAGCCCCTGTGTCAGGAAGCCACGAGCAAACCCCGAGAAGAGGAGATAAAGGAGATCAGAAGGCACGACCGCACAATAAGTGGCCGTGCTCCCTTCTCTTGCCTGTGGGGGCATGGCAATGGTTTTCGCCCTGAAGACACGTACGCCGACCTGGCAATAGGGTATCCTTGTGTGATTACCTTTACAACTCTAGTTGGATGCCAAGCCCAGTTTGGGGTTGACGCGTTTTCGGGCGGCCGTTGAGGGCTGTCTACTGTCTTTGGGGCTTCTTGGGGCTGTTTGGGGCTCTTTGGTTTAGTAGTCTGGGCTTTGGAGTACCATACTTTAATACTTTTTTCTTAAAGGAACCATTATGAAATTTCTCTTCCTGGTTACTTAACAGCCCAGTAGTAGAGTAGGTACACTTTGACTTTTTTGCGGTATTACGTATAGTCTCGTATAGGTATAGTCCCTATATAGTCTCAAAGGTTAATTTTAATTCCATCATAAGCCTCGACAAGTCAATTATACAGTTTTTTGGGTTTCATGGTTTTCAAGCTTTTGGGTTTAGGCGCCTTTTTTCCCTGTAGCCATAAACCCTAAACCAATTTTCCCTTGTTGAGGAAAGCGACTGGCAGCAGATGCCCGGCGACAGCGAGGAGGCTGAAGAGATCCGCAGGGGTTCCTTCAAGGGTTCTTTTGGGGACCCACTTCGGATTTCTTCTTAAGGTGCCTTAAACGGTTCCTACAAGGTTTCCTATAAGGGTTCCTTTGAGGGTTCTACAAAGGTTTCGTGACGAGGGTTGAGGGTCATCTTTGGATGTAGACAGATCGCTACCTTCTCTTAGGGATGCCGAGTAAGAAAGTAGGGTACATGCCCTTGTCCTCCTGAGTGACGGTGCAACACCCCTAAACCGTAAACCCTTAGATTGCCCTGCAGGTTTCAACACCCCTTAACCGTAAACCCTTAGATTGCCCTTCAGGTTGCGGGCCACTTGAGATGCGACTTCTACACCTCCAGATGCCTCTGTGAGAGCACAAGCAGCTTGCATAGGCTTGCAGCACACCAGAGTCAGCGGCCTGAAACGATGTTCGGACTTTGCCACTGCCAGGCTGTTTGAAAGGTCGTCACAGATGCTCTGCCCTGCACTTGGCAGCTTTCTACGGCCTGGCCTCGTGGAGGGGGTCGAGCGAGGTGCGGAAGGAACATACATGTGGTCGCCCATGAAACACTCCTCGCCCAGGGAGATGTTCTACTGTTGATGGTCAAAATCCTGCATTACTTTAAGTACCCTAAGCTATGGGAATTATGGTATTATGGGTAGTGCAGGATTTTGACCATCAGCCGTATGCTTGATTGAGACGGTGATGCACGTGCCGGAAAAACCCCGGGGCAAAGTCGAAGGTCCATCTTGTCGTCCCAGGCCTTGCCAGGACATGGGTTGCTGTGCACTTCCAGCACAGTTCAATGTGGCTCTCGTGCATAAGCCTGCAAAGGCCTTCTTTCTACACTAAAACCTCGACCCTAAATCCTAAAGCATAAATTTCCAAGCCATAACCCTAAACCCTGACGACTAGGATCCTGATTTTCAGGATCCCCGCTGTGGGATCCCATGGCTTCGGACGCATCGAGCTGAGCAAGCGGATTTGGGTTGGGCAAGGCACCAGAGCTCGTAAGTTTAGGGCTTTATGGTTTTAGGGATTCAGTTTTGCGGTTTAGGGAATTCGTAATTCTAGGTTTGAGGATGTAGGGTCTCGAGTTTGGGGTGTCGGTCGGGTTCATGGAACTCATAAGTTTAGAGTATTAGGGTGTAGGGTTTGGGTTTCAGAACTCTTAACTTGTTGACTTGACTTCTCTTTTGACACTGTCGGTTTGGGTCTTTTAGAGGCAGCACCTCGCCTGGAGAGGTGGAGAAGAGACGCAAGGCCCCATGGTAAGATAGGGGTCAGAATGCTTACAAGTAGTGATACTGTTGATGGACAAATCCTGCATCACTTTAAGTACCCCAAACTATGGGAATTATGGTATATTCCTTATTATGGCTCATGCAGGATTTTGTCCATCAACCGTAGTAACCCCTTTAACGGTTTAGAGTTCAGAGCTTAGTCTGTCTAGTACCTGTTACATTAGACTGAGCTCAAGCAATACTATTCCGTAGCTGTCCTGATTGTAACAACTAGATAATATACACCAAAACCCTACTCCAACTCCTAAGGCCACTATATGTGGTTGTCAAAATTATGGTCCCTTTTTGGGTCCCTATGATAATACGGCACCTATTATTTAGGGTACCCCAAAAGGGACCCTAATATTGACAACTACCGATATTTAACCCCGAAGCCTTGAACACCATTCGCTGAACCCTGTATCGAGGCCATCCAGCGTGCCAGCGAGCTCGCCAAAGAGATAGCAGAAGAGGCTTGAGCCCCAGGGGACCTGCGATTTTCATTTTTTTTTGCTGGGTTACCCTAAACCCTAACCCCATAGAACCGTAAATCCGAGTGAGGTTTTATATTGTTCTTGGCCTTAAGGCTGCAATGACCACAAGAAACTTGAGCTCTAAAGCCCGAAGCCCATCCCAGGACTCACTCCCCACCTGTGCTGATCCAGAACAGCAGTCCACTAGCAAGTTTGTGTCTGAATTTTGCAGGGGTCTGAATGATTAGTGAGTAGTGATCGTATCCCATTACCTATTTAGTTATAGTACGATGTACTTCAAGGCCCCATTCCAACTATTAAGGCTCCTAGATGAGATTTCAGGTTTGTGATACTGCTGATGGACAAAATCCTGCATGACCCTAAGGACCCTAAACTATGGGAATTATGGTATATTCCTTATAATGGGTAATGCAGGATTTTGTCCATCAACAGTATTGCTTGGTCAGGGCTTATGGTTTCGGGTCAAAGCCGTTCTCCTGCCGCTACGAAGGAAGAGGACCACCGCGACGACGAAGAGTATGACGACGAGTAACCGTAGCCCGCACACACAAGCACAGACCCACACCGCTTGTATATGCAAGCAGTTTGCTAGTTCCCTTGGTGTCCTAGTACAGTCGGATCCTAACAACAGCAAGTTTTCTACTTGTTCCACTTTTTACGTCGCCCTGAAGCCTGAGACCCAAGGCGCAAAGCCCTGCCACAGCCTAACATAGAGGTCGGAGCATTTAGCAAGAGTACTTCCATGTAGTCCAAAACTCTGTTCGAGCAATTAAGGCTCCTATGGCAAAAGCCTAAAACCCGCCGTTAAATGATACAGCAAGCGATACAACCCAAACAAAGCACTCCGCAAAATCCGACGCCAAGGTGTAGTATCACCCGGAGGGAACCTTCTAGAACTCTTCAAAGAACCTGGTTCTAAACCTTAAGGGAATCCCAAACCCGGAAACGGGGCGACAGATCTTTCTTTCGAGGTCCCCGAGGGGCGCCGGATGTGGGCTAGACACGGGAGGCGCATCCGCCTCTCCTCTGTCCTTCAGTGCCTTTAGGAATTTGTGTTCGATGTTTGTTGTAGTAAGGCTCCAAGGTATTCTTAAACATATTCTTTTGATTATGGCTCTAACGGCTCTTAAGCGTCTTGAAGGTTCAGCGGTTCAGGATTTAGCTTCTACTGTTTAGGCTGTAGGGTTTAAGCCCTGCTCTGTCTTGAAGTCTCAGGGGGCTTAGTCTTGGAGTTAGGGTTTAGCGTGAAGACTGAGGGGGTTGGAATAGATACACATGACGTCCTTTTATAGTTCCAGTTTTCCTCGAGTGGACTACCCAGGCCTTCCCAAAACCCTTTCATTAAGGAATATACCTCAAATCCTTTTGGGCATCTTATTCTAATTTCAGGTATATTCCTGAATTGAGGGGTTTTGGAGTCCCCTAATAAACCCTAAACCCTATAGATCCCTTGTAGATCCCTTAAAGGAACCCTAGGTATATTCCTTACTTAAGGGATTTTGGAAGGTGTGTGTGTGTGTACCCCCCCAAACCATATAGTAGAACCCAGAAAGTTGGAACATGGCTTTAGGAGGATTAGTGCTAGGATCCCTTATACTTTACCTTACTTAGAGGATCATGGGACTTAGTAAATAGGTTATAATTGGGGTTATAAGTCCCCTAAGTGGGGTTATCCTAATTATAACCTACTTATAACCTTACTTACTAAGTCCCATGAGCNAGGATCATGGGACTTAGTAAATAGGTTATAATTGGGGTTATAAGTCCCCTAAGTGGGGTTATCCTAATTATAACCTACTTATAACCTTACTTACTAAGTCCCATGAGCCTTCAAGTAAGGGTATGAGGACAACTATGTTCCAACTTTCTGGCTTCTACTGTAATTGTCAAACATCATTCTCCTCATGCCCTTAAGGTAAAGTATAAGGGATCCTAGCACTAATCCTCCTAAAGCCATGTTCCAACTTTCTGGCTTCTACTGTATTCTAATTCTCACAGGTTTTGGGTGTTTAGGGCTCCCAAACCCTAAAGCCGAAGCCTAAAGCCCAAAGCCCTAAGCCAGGGTTTAGGGTTTAGGGTCTAAGCCCGAAACCCTAAACTCATAGGGTGGAAAAAGGGGCTTAAATAAAAAAAAACCTAAACTCAGGAGGGATGTATGGGTTTTTGGCTTGCGATTTTGGCCAAGTTCAGGGCTTCGGGACCAGGCTTTCGAGCCTCCAGGTTTGGGCTCAGGGAGTACGGTTCCCTAAACCCTAAACCCCAAACCCTAAACCCTAAACCCCAAACCCTAAACCCTAAACCCTAAACCCCAAACCCTAAACCTTAAACCTCAAACCCTAAACCCTAAACCCTAAACCCCAAACCCTAAACCCTAAACCCTAAACCCCAAACCCTAAACCCTAAACCCCAAACCCCCCTAAACCCTATTTCGGGCTTAAGAGTTTCTATTTCAGGGATGATGGTTTCAGGTTGAGGGCTTCGGGATACAGCGCGGAATGAACGTTTTAGGGTTTAGGGTTTGGAGGGCGAAGACAAGTAAACCCTAGACGCTAAACAGCACCTTGCTTCAGCATTGTTGCTGTGAAGATAAGCTTAGTAGTAGAGTAGGTAACCTTTACCCTTCTGTGGGTATTAATTATAACGGCTTATTTAATTCAAAAGGTTAACCTTTAGTTCCCCTAGGATGCTGGAAAAGTAGGTAAGTAGGCTGACCAACTCGTCATTCCTTGCAAACAACAGTCAGCAAGTTGTGTCCGTGTACCGTTTTGAGGATGCAGGGGTTTGAGGCTTCGTTGAGCGCACAGGCTTTTAGTGAATTGATGTGGGTATTGGGCTTGCTGAATCATACCGGAAAACTCGTCAAAACGAACTGCGACCGTTACTTGGAGGCTCAGGGCACTTCGCTTACTTGTAACATTTTGGCTTTGGTGATGATTTCAAGAATAGGGTTTCGGGAATGAATCTCCACTATCCACCATAGGTACATTATAAGGAAATCTGCGGAATAATGTTGGTACCTGCTCGGCTCCTATCGAAGTCCTACTCTCCAGGTCCCCTGAGCTGTCTTTTGAAATGGGGTTCAGCAACAGCGTCTCTACAGACCATGTGGTTTCAATCGTTCGAAAAGGGTGACTCCAGAGGATACTCTAAGGGTTACTTTCTGGGCTACGGTTGTTGTACAAGGTACTCTAAAGGGTATTGCTGGACAGTAGTAGGATGTGTACCGTAAGGAGTCCGCAAATGGTCGTGGTGGCTTGCAGGTCGCATCAAGGTGTACGAACACGGACAGCGCATGATGAAGATAATTACGGATGTGCCCAGGTGCAAGCTGAGTTTGCAAAAGGCTGTAAGGCTGAGTCTAAACAATAAAGCGAACGTGGTAAAACTCTAGGGATAAAGCAGTCCTGCCCTAAACCCTAAACCCTAAACCCTAAACTTCAAATTTCCAAACCCTGACCCATTTTCTATGCAGATCCTTCGAAGCCTGGTCCCAAAATCCGAAACTGTAAACCCTTCGGACGAAAAAGAGGGGCCAACAAAAACAAGACAGAACCTTACCATAGGGGCTTAAGTAGCTACCAATACTATTTTGAGGGTTCCTTTAGGTTATTTATAGTATCATGGGCCCCCAAACCCTATTCCCTTTTTGTTTTCAAACCCCCTAGATGTTGCCTTATGCTTGGCAGGTCCGGTGGAGAAGGCGGGGCGCATGTGTTGGGTATTGAAACCCCTGAGATCCGAAGTTCATCACCTGTATGTTTGTTAGGGACCCAAAAAGCACACAGGCATAAACATTTTGTAGGGATATCCCTATCTTATTGGGCTTCAGTATAAGGGGGTGTATATGGGATATCCCTATCCTAATTTTTGCTTATGTGCTTTTTTGGGGCCCTAGTTTGGAGTGCAGTGTCCCCATCAGCTTTAGGGTTTAGGGTGTAGCCTAAACCGAATCCCAAATGCAACACCCTGAACTCTTTCGCTCAACCTCACGACCCTAAAGCCCTGAACCTTTCAAGCGCTAAGCATGCCGAGGGTCGAAAGTCCCTAGAGTGGACGGGCCGGTGGTTTAGGTTGAGGGTTGAGGGTTTAGGGTTTAGGGTTTAGGTTGAGGGTTGAGGGTTTAGGGTTTAGGGTTTAAGGTTTAGGGAAGAGCCAAACCCTAAAACCACGGTGGATTGCAAGGGCGTTTGAATTTGCAGGTGTCATCGTTGGGTTTCCCTGGCAGAGGTTTTGCAGGATTGTATAGGGCTGGAGTGGGCTTACTTGGGAGCCTCAATAACTAAGATAGAGGCACTGCAGGATTTGTAAGGTGTGATATAGGGTCCTTTCTAGTTGCACAGGCTTTTTGTCGTATATCATAGGTATCGATTTGGGATAATTTCTAGCTTCGCTTCTTTTCTCGGAGGCGCCACAACCCCAAACGGTAAATAGCTACATAAACAGGCTTCGAGCAGCATTGACCCTGAGCGCGACATGGGCTTGCCAGCTCAAGACATTTCGAGCAACTCGTCGTCTTCCGGCGAGATTCTTGAGTTCGATTACACGGCTTATCTGTTGCGAAGACGCCTGTCGAGTACAGGACACATCCTTATGTTGCTCTGACCACAACGATTCGACGAGAAACAACAACTACGATTTGGCAAAGAGATTCACAGAGGAAAACTTTGCCCACTATCTGTTGCAAGTCGATGCAAAGGGCAGGTCGATACGAGTTGCTATCATTACGCCGAACTATGCATTCTTTGTCATAGTTGGGTAACATTTTACATCTTTATGGCTACTTAAACCCAATGTGGAATAGAAATTTAGATTTTTAATCCTATCCCGACCATGAACTAGAAAGAGCATTGATGGACACGAATTACCATTGCCCTTTGGGCATGGTGATCTACGAATACAAGCACGAACGGTGTTGCTTCAACATTGGCTCAGGCGTGGTCACGCAGTACGCGAACTTATAGAGCCATTGTGGAGGACCCTTAGAGATCCCTGAAAAGGAACCCCTATAATCCCTACTTGTAATCTACCCATGAACCTCCAAGTAAGCCCTTCAAAGCCCTAAGCGCGAAATCTT
This sequence comes from Symbiodinium sp. clade A Y106, assembly GCA_003297005.1. Lineage (NCBI taxonomy): Eukaryota > Dinophyceae > Suessiales > Symbiodiniaceae > Symbiodinium > Symbiodinium sp. clade A. The sequence continues at coordinate 91,144 of BGNK01002946.1, forward strand.
GGGAGGCGACGCGGTGCCGAGGAAGCCACAGGAAACCTCTGAGGCCGGGCCTACCGGGTTCCAGCGACCTGTTCACAGTTGTTGAGGGTCTAGAGTTTACCGGTTTAGGGTTTAGGGTTTAGGGTTTAGGCTTCAATTGGGTTTGGACTAAGGGTTTAAGGTTCCTTGTTTAGGGGAGCTGATTGGGGTGTTTAGAGTTTAGGGTAGGGTGTAAGGTATAAGGTATAAGGGTTTGGATTTAGAGTTTAGGGTGTAAGGTTCAAGGTTTAGGGTTTATTCGGAGGGTTGAAGGTTAGGGATGGCGGTTTAGGGATTAGGGTTCAGGGTTTAGGGCTTGGGGCTTGATTCTTGTATCCAATCCAAAGACAAAAAGGAGGGACCCTTAACACGGACCCATAGGTCTATATCCTTTATACAGCTATTATATACCCATGATAGCCCTTTATGGAGTAGGGATCCCCAAGAAGGGTCCCTCCTTTTGCCCTTTGATCCAAAGTGGCAGAGGTTTTGGGGGGTTTGGGTTTTCACTACATGGCTCTTAAGATTCACTGGAGGTCGAGTTGAGGGTCTAGGGTCTAGGGTCTAGGGTTTAGGGTTTAGGGTCGAGTTGAGGGTTTACTTGGAGGTTCAGGGGTAGTTATTAGTGGGGTTATAAGTCCCCTAATTAGGGTTACAATAAGTATAGTTACCCTAGTTATAACCCTACTTATAACTACCCATGAACCTCCAAGTAGTGTCTTTGAGGTTAGGGTTGTTGTTTCCTTGGATTTGCAGCCGTTTAGGGCTTCAAGCATGACACAACGCGAGTCATAGGACTCTTTTTTCGTGGTTTCAATCATAAAGGTCATAGCGACAGCCGTCATCATCGTTGTAACGGCAGTAGCTGCATTCATAGCAGAAGTCAGCCGAGATGCAGGTTTTAGGAGTCTTGCGTTTGGTTTGTATAAGCGTCATTAAACCTATACACATACAAAAAAACCTTTCAAAAGCTTGTCAAAGCCATAAGCCACGTGAAAGCGCTAGCAAGCCTGCTAAAAACAGATAAACACCTTCATCAAACCTGGACAGCTTTTGTTAAACAAACTGTTGGGCATGACTGTGCCACGGGAGGCAAGTCCGCAAGCCAAGGGGCCAGCTAAGGAGCAGGCGCCAGACGAGGAGGAGGAGGCCGCAGTGATGCCTTTTTGGGGTTCGCGCTTTTGGAGCTTTGTAGAGTCTATCCGCGAGTCTTGTAGTTTTTGTCTCTTGTGGGAGTGTTGAGACATTTAGCGGTGCGGTGATACTCGTAGGTAGTAGGTGGTTTTTGATTCTTGATACTTTGTTGCGCGAGGTCGGTGTTTAAGGGGTTCGGGGCAGCAAGATCAGACCCTAAGCCCCAAACTAAACTCAAACCTTGAACCCTACATGTTAGAGCCTATAACCCTAAACCCCAAGTCAAAGGCCCTGAGCCCTAAACCTGAACGTTGCGAATAGGTCCTGCAGACACCACGTGGGCTGCAATCTTGGGCCCCTCCGCAGGCTGACAGAGACCCGAGACTTGAGGAACACCCCGCGAATTGCAGGACATGACTTCAATCAGAAGAAGGAAACCTCTATAATGTAGGGTAGATACTGTTGATGTTCAAAATCCTGCATTACGTTAAGTACCCTAAACTATGGGAATTATGGTCATATTCTTTATTATGGGTAGTGAAGGATTTTGACCATCAACCGTAGCTTCATTACATGCTATACTGCGCTATTATGTACAGGGATTCTGGACGACTCTCCTCGCACTCCACTGAACCCTGAACTCTAAACCCTCAACCCCAAACCCTAAACCCCTTCACCCAAGCCCTAAACCATGAACCTCAACTCTCAAAACCCCAAACCCCAAACCCTAAAACCCCAAAGCCTAAGATCCTGAGCCCCATACCCCTAAACCCCTAAACCATGAACCCCAAACTCTAAAACCCCAAACCCTCAAAAGACCGCAAACCCCAAACCCCAAAGCCTAAGACCTTAAGCCCCAAGCCCTCTAAACCCTTAAACCCCAAGCTCCTAGACCCCTCAACCCTAAATCCTTAAACCCTCGCCTTAGGAGCCGCCGCCGGGCACCAAAGAGCCGGAAGCTGCCGAATCGCAGGCGCCTTTCCGAGCTTCTTTCGGAGCGTTTTCTGGGTTTAGGGGTTTAGGGGGTTCAGGGGTTTAGGGGTTGGGATGCATTTTAGGGTTTTGGGGGGGTTTTGGCACTTTTTGGGGGTTTTAGGGTTTTAGGGCTTGAGGGTTTTGGGGCTTTAGGGTTTTGGGGTTTTGGGGGTCCTTCTAGTTCGGATCCTAGCATGACAAGATGTAAGGTAGCTTGATTTCTGAATCTTAGCGGGGGGTGTCGCTGCCAGCCATTGCGGGACTCCCCAAAACCTCAACGCTGGGACTGCGAAACGCCCTTTCAAAGGAGGAGCATCACTTAAAGATTCTAAGGTAGGAACCTGATTAAGAAACTTTGGGCCTTTATTTGGGTTCCTTGTATGAATCCTACTATTTTGGGGGTTATGGGCCCAGGGTTTCTTAATCAGGTTCCTACATTAAACCCCAAGTTTCTGACGGCCCCAAAACCTAAACCCCAGTTAAGTTCCCTAGACTCGAAGCCCCAAACCCTCGACCTTAAAGCCTTAAAGTAGAAGCCAGAAAGTTGGAACATCATTAGCCTCATGCCCTTAAGGTAAAGTATAAGAGATCCTAGCACTAATCCTCCTAAACCCATGTTCCAACTTTCTGGGATTCGCTATACTTGGAGGTTCATGGGTAGTTATAAGACTGGGAATCATTGTATGGATGGGAGCCCTAGGGGCTCTAGGGCTCCAGGCACCTAATAAACCCTAAACCCTATAGATTCCTTGTAGATCCCTTAAAGGAACCCTAGGTATATTCCTTACTTAAGGGATTTTGGAAGGTGTGTGTGTGTACCCCCCCAAACCATATAGTAGAACCCAGAAAGTTGGAACATGGCTTTAGGAGGATTAGTGCTAGGATCCCTTATACTTTACTTTAAGGGCAGGAGGCTAATGATGTTCCAACTTTCTGGCTTCTACTGTAGCTAATTCAAGACTGGGTTACTTATTAAATGCTCAGTAACCTACTATTTTAGGGTTATGGTACGGTTGATGGACAAAATCCTGCACTACCCATAATAAGGAATATGACCATAATTCCCATAGTTTAGGGTCCTTAGGGTCATGCAGGATTTTGTCCATCAGCAGTATGTTCTTGAAACTTCCCCTAAACCCTACGTCCTGAACGCTAAACCCTAAACCCTAAACCCTAAACCCTAAGTCCTGAACGCTAAACCCTAAAACCCTAAGGGCTTTGGAGTCTCTTGGAGTCTCCAGACCCCGAAGCCGCTCCCTTAAACCGAAAGCCTAAACCTAAATTAGGGACCCCAAAAAGGACTTAAGCACAATCACTTTAAGGTGATACTGTTGATGGACAAAATCCTGCATTACCCATTATAAGGAATATACCATAATTCCCATAGTTTAGGGTCCTTAGGGTCATGCAGGATTTTGTCCATCAACAGTATCCCTACCTTATCGGGCTGCAGTATAAGGGTGTTTATATGGGATATCTTTAAACCCTAAACCCTACACCCAAAACTCTCACCCTATACCCTAAGCCGTAAACCCTATGGGATATCCCTATCCTACCAAGAGCGCCCCATACCCCTTAATTAAGGAATATAGCTTAAATTATGTAGGGCTTCATATTATGATTTAAGCTATATTCCTTAATTAAGGGGTATTTTTTGCTCTCTGGGTAAATTTTGCTTATGTGCTGTTTTGGGGCCCTACTAAAGCCTTCGATCCAAGCCTTTCAAGCCCGACTGAACTGCAGACTTTAAGGGTTTAGGGTTTAGGGTATAGGGTATGGGGTTTAGGGTTTAGGGTTCATAGGGTTTAGGCTTAGGGTTTAGGGTTTATAGGGTTTAGGCTTAGGGTTTAGGGTTTAGGGTTGATAGGGTTTAGGGTTTATAGGGTTTAGGGTATAGGGTATAGGGTTTCGGGTTTAGGGTTTATAGGCTTTAGGCTTAAGGTTTAGGGTTTAGGATCTGAGAACAAACCCTGACTTCTAAAAACTGCCGGAAACCTTCAAATAGAGAATAGAGAGCTGTTGAGACCTAGAGAGCCGAATAGAAAATCCTTGTAACACCCCACGGAAACCCTTCCCAAAGCCCCAAGAAACCCGTGAAGCCATGATCATGCTCCACAAATGGTTTAGGGTTTAGGACTTAGGGGTCCATAAACCTTTAGAAAGCCATTATGGCACCTTTGAAATGCCCAAGGCGTCCGACGGGACGGGCGCAGCTTTTGCCGGCGAGGGCCCCCTCGACGATCAGGCGCGGACGTCCTCGGAGTTCGGGTGCATGGGTTTGGGGTTTAGGGTTTGGGGTTTAGGGTTTAGGGTTTAGGGTTTAGGGTGGTGCATGGGTTTGGGGTTTGCCAACCTTCGGCGTGCACGAGCACGCGGGGCGTGTGTTGTAGTGCTCGCCCAGGTTCACGCACTCTCCCAAAAGGCCCTTACTTACCTATGGGAAAATTCCTTACAGGAAGTGCTTCTCGACGGGAAATGGTCCCTTGCGGGAAAGGCACTTTATGGAAGGCCGAAACTTGAAACCGCAAACCCTAAACTCTAAACCTGCACCCTAACACCTGAACCCCAAACTCGAAAACCCTCAGCGCCAAACCCTAGGCCCTAAACCCTAAATCTTGAAACCTTGTGTGTATGCCGTCTACAGGCGGGCCTCAGACCTGCGGAGAAAAGGCCGCTACAGATTAAGACACAAAACTTTAGAACCCTAAACCCTAAAGCCCAACACTTTGGGGGAGTCCGACTTCACCAACACCTAAACCCCAAACCCCAAACCCTGAAACTCTAAAGCCCCAAACCCTATTAAAGCCATAAACCCTACACCCCAAACCCTTAAGCCCAACAATTTGGGTGGGGGAGTCCGACTTGATCAGTGAAGTCCTTGAGGAGGCTCCGACATCCCCTGGGGCCGGCGAGGAAGAGGTCGGGAATACCGCTCGGCTTGGGTTTCGGCGCTTTGACATAGGGTTTACCATTTAGGGGTTTTTCACATAGAGTTTATGAATGTTTTAGGCGTTTTTACATAGGGTTTACGCTTCAGGGCTTCTGACATAGGGTCTATGCATGGTTTTAGGCGTTTTAACGTAGGGTTTGGGTAATATGGGGTTTAGAGTTTAGGGCTTCGGGTTTGGGGTTGAGAGTCTCGGGTTTCGAGTTCGGGCGTCGGTTTTGGTTTAAAAGCCTTTAGGCAGGGTGCGCTATTAAAGTCCAGGGTTCAGGGCTTGGTATTTCACACCGAAGCCCAAGCGCTTCTCGAGTCGTGGCCCTCGGGTGGACCACCCAAAATCCGAAACCCAAAACCCTAAGCCCTAAACCTTAAACCCCAAACCCCTACTGTAAACCCTGGACCCATAGCCCTGACCCTGAATGCGACCGCAAAGGGCTCCCACCCCAGATCCGGGCACTACCGTCCCAGATGGGCATGGAAATGACGGCGATGGCGACTTTACGCCGGGGGATGGCCCAGCAGAGTGGCAATGGCCTGCAGATGGGGCGGCAGACTTTACGTCGGCTCCCCAAGATGATCCAACCATGACAACAGCAGGCGCCAGAGATTATGCTGCTGAGGGAGCGCAGGACTTTACGTCCGCTCCTCAGGATGACCCTCCCACTACAGCAGCAGACGGGGCAGCTGATGGGGAGACGACTTTGCCGTCGGCCACTCCTGACGGCCCTCCTGATGCTGATGCTGACGGGGCTACCGGAGGTGCCTCGAACTTTGCTTCCGCTGGCCCGAGCAACAGGACCAATACTTTGCCGACTCACAACAGTCGGCAAAGGTGGATACTTTCCGAGTGGGGAGAGCACGAATTGGTCGAACGCCAGGTGGTTTTCTGGAGGCTTTTTTGATTGGCTTATGGGCAAGGTATGGCGGGTGCCGAAGACCTTGCTAACCGCTTGCAGTCGAGTTTGGCCCGGCTGGCGGCCCATGTCCGCAAGTTTCCACTTGTTGCAAAATTTCTTGTGTTGCTTTGCCTTGCTTGATCCTCTAAATTCTAAATGCCATCATTGGACTTCACATAAGCATCTACTTCCAGAGGCGAGACGCTTCTGTAAGTAAACAGCCCTAATTCATCCTAAGCCCGAAACCTAAACCCTAGGCCCTAAGACTTTAAGCCTAAATCCCAAGTCCTAACCCCCAAGCCCCTATGTGCAGTCGTCAACAGCCCTTTGAAAACCATCGCCCTGAACCCCAGACCTTAAACCGTAAACTCGAAACCCTCCCAGGCCTGCTTAGTTGCTATGCAGAGTTGCTGCTGGAAAAAGGAGCTCAAAAGGAGGGCTTAGGGCTTAGGGTTTAGGGAGTTTTGCGTTTAGGGTTTAGGGGTTAGGGTTTAGGGTTAGGGTTTAGGATTTAGGGTTTAGGGTTTAGGGTTTAGACCCCAAGCTTTTGGGGCGTCCGCATCCATGGCTCAAGTCCTTGGCAAGGCTCCAGCATCCCCGGCGGCCGGCGAGGAAGAGGTCGAGCATACTGTAGGGGCCTAGATACTTACCTGTACTATTGTGGGGGTTCCTTGTTATAACTATAGTGTAATATACCCCTAATTATTAAGGCCCCCATGTTACAGCTTCTTAAGGTTTGAGGTTTGGGGTGTTAAATATAATAGGGTTTTATAGTCTAGGGGTTTTTCATGTATGGTTGACGGTTTACGGCCTAGGGCTTGGGGTTTCGGGTTTAGGGTTTAGGCCCTTTGAGGGTTTAGGGTTTAGGGTTTAGGGATTGTTCGCCTGAGGTTCAGGATGCAAAGGCTCGGATTTCCGGGTGGGAGTGGGAATCAGGGCTCAAAATTCTGGCAGGATTACTTGGCGTTCTTCTGGTTGGCTCTTTAGGACTTTAACTTTTTGTTTTTCTATATGAACTATATTAAGGAGGCTAAAAGTTTAACTTTTAGGAGGGGTTCAGAAGTCAGCCAAGTTTATAAGCTGTATAAACGTTGGTGCCCTCGCTGCAATCGGCAGGTATCTGAACCTCAACCACAGGTGCCGCCAGCGTGTCTCGCAAGCCGCGTCGTGGTCCCATGAATCAAGAATAGGCCTGAAAACATAGTAAACCCTAAGCCCCTAAACCCCTAAACTCTAAACTCGAAATGGTCCCCAAAGATCCATACTATTATTAGAGGGTAGTATGCCCAAGACACTCTTCAAAAGACTGGAAGCCTTTCTACAAAGATGCTTAACATGGTCAAAACATATCCCTTAGGTAAAGAGGTTTGGAGTCTCTGGGGAGTCCGATGTAGAGCTTCATTCAAAGCTTTTTGAGAAGCCTTCAAGCGCATCCCAAAGGCCTTCCAAGTATAGAACCCTGAGAAGAAGCCTGTGAAAGACCTGCACAATTGCTCTGTATGCAGCGTTTCTGTTGCGGTCGATCATATCAGAGTCGACTTTGCCGAACCACCTCAGGAAGCGCTTTTTGGAATCAGCCATCAGCGTCTACAAGGCTCGGGCGAAATCCGCCAAGGACGAGTCGGAGGAGCTTGAGCGCTTCATGCACTTCGTCGACGGGGGAGCCTCCTGTGAACAGGTCTGCTATCCCTTGCAATGTCAATAGCATTGCGCATGACCCTAAACCCTAAACCCCTAAACCCTAAACCCTAAACCCCTAAACCCAATGACGATGCATGGGAAGTCTCAGGTCGTCAAGCTCCCCAGAGAGCCCAATACCCCTTAACTAAGGAATATGGCCTAAATTATATCGGGCTTCATATTATGATTTAAGCTATATTCCTTCATTAAGGGGTATTGGGCTATTAAGGAATATGGCTTAAAATATATAGGACTTCATATTATGATTTAAGCTACATTCCTTAATTAAGGGGTATTGGGCTCTCTGGGTCTCTAGGAGGATCGCATGCCATGCTGCCTTCTGAGCGGCGGTCGACTTTGAGCCTGGGGTGCCAGTCTCTCAACACTAAACCGTATACCCCAAGAGGTCATCCCAAGACCTTACCCTAAACCCAAACCCAAAACCCTAAACCCAAAACGCTAAACCCTCAACCCTTAGCCGTAAAGAGCCCCCAGTGTCCTAGAGACTCCAATATCCCTTACATAATTAAGGAATATACTTTAAGTTATAGAAGGATGCCTATTATGATTTAGGCTAAATTCCTTGATTAAGGGGTCCTGGGGTCCTGTTTCAGGTGGACCGGCCCCCCGTCCACGCCTTCCTCGCCCCGCTGCCGGCTCCCGAGGAGGCGCTAAAAGTGGGGGAAGAGCGGAGAGGGGGTTCAGGGGGGGTACGTGGGGTTTAGGTTTAGTTTGGGTTTAGGGGTTCAGGGTTTAGGGTTTAGGGGTTCAGGGTTTAGGGTTTAGGGGTTTGGGGTTTAGGGTTTAGGGCTTAGGGGTTTGGGGTTTAGGGTTTAGGTACGTACCGCTAGTATTGATGCTTTGGGTTGCCCTATCTGGGAAGGATCTTTGTTCCATGAAGATGTTTTGCTTGTTGTCAACGCCTATTCTTTCAAAGTAGAGGCAGGATGTACACATAGCAGGAGCGAAGGATAACCCGAATGCTTTGCAGGATGCTATAAGTCCCTTGATGCTTTGAGAATGGCCTTCGTGACTAGAGTAGGAGCTAAGAAAGTTTTTTGGGGCTTCGTGGGTTGCTTTTTGAAGGGTCAATTGGGTTTCATTTAGGAGGCCTGAAGTAGAATAGGGTTTTGGCGTACGCCGCAGGATTTTGTAGCACTACGGTTGATGGACAAATCCTGCACTACCCATTATAAGGAATATACCATAATTCCCATAGTTTAGGGTACTTAAAGTAATGCAGGATTTTGTCCATCAACAGTATGACGGGGTATTGCTTCAAGCCCAGCTGCAAGCAGTTTTCCAATTCCTTTAAGGGCAAAGATATAGATTTGTCGAGGTTTTAAGCGCGCATTGGCTGAAAAGGGTGTCAGAAGGCTTTGGGAGGGGTTTGTAGAGTTCAATCCGTTCAGGAAGGTTCCTCTACTATGACCACAGGAGTGTTGATTGCTTAGTGATTTTGGTGTTTTTTGTATGTTCTAAGTAAACCTTTTCGTTGCAGAGTTTGGGCTTTAGGGGTGCAGGGCTTTGCAAACTCCTAAACCCTAAACCCCGAAACCCTAAACCCCTACACCGCAAATCACTAAACCCCTCCACCCTAAATCCCCAAACCTTAAACTCTAAACCTGAACCCCTCCAGAGAGCCCAATACCCCTTCATTCAGGAATATAGCTTAAATCATAATATGAAGCCCTATATAATTTAAGCCATATTCCTTAATTAAGGGCTATTGGGCTCTCTGGGCCTCCCCGACTAGCACAGGAGACTCCTCCCCCTGCCGCCGCCATCAGCCCGGACGCTGAAGCCGAGGCTGTGAGCTCGTTCTGGGGGGGCCTCGGGTAGTTTAGGGCTTAGGGCGTAGGCTTAGTCGCTGAGGTGGCCTTTAACCTTTTGGGGCCTATATGATCCTACCATAACTGTAGAGGTTAGCCTTTTTGGGCTAGGGTACCGGGTGTTACTTCCTTGAGGTTTAAGGTTTAGGTAGGGTTTAGGCCCTAAGCTTAAGCCTTGTTGCCAGAAGCGTTTCTGGAACCGTTCTTGTTAATGTATACACAGGACTTCGAACTGTCGAACTGCCGGGTTGGTGGTCCCAATTTATGAGAACCTCCTTGCACGCGGACCAGGCCGCTGACGCTGATGCTGCAGCGGAGCAGGTTGATGAGGAGAAGCGTCACGCCAATTCCTCATGCCCTAATCTAAACTAATCCTAGACCCTAAACCCTACAGCCACAGACCAAAAACCTCGAACGCCAACAGCCGTAAACCGTGAAGCGGGAAACTCGAATCGCTCGAAACTTCTCTATCTAGCCCAAACCCTACACCCCAAACCCTAGCCCAAACCCTACACCCCAAACCCTAGCCCTAAACTCGAAAGGCCCTCAAACTGAAGACTTCAACCCTGTCTTGTTGGGTTGAGGACAAGCGGGAGGTATTGCCTGCTGACCTCCAGCCTCAAGTAGAGGCTCGGACTCGGATTGGGGAGGGGATCTGGGTTCGCGGATTCCTTTCTATTAAAATGCTACTTTAGCAGTTTAGGGTTTAGGGTTTAGGTCTCTATTTGGGAGTTTCCGAAAGATATTAGGGTCCCCTATTTTCGGAAACTCCCATTTGCTACTTCAACAGCTTCCGTGAGGGTTCCGCAAGGGTTCTATGAGGGGTCAAGAAATTCCATAAGGGATTTTGAGGTGTTTACAGAGGGTGTTAGGGCTTGTGGTCTGCCGCGCATTTCTCCCAATACCGCAAGCCCCACTGGTCTTGATGCTCCCCAACACCGCTTCCACACCCACAATTGCGAGTAACCTTTATCTTCTTGCTGGATGGAAACCCGCCTAAATCAACATGTGAGCTAAGTCAATATAACGTATATTCGGGCTTCAGCACGAGACGATATGATGGCAACCAATTCCACCCATACAGCAAAAGATATGTTTAAACTCCGAAAGCACTTCCAAGCCCCCTAAGAAGCTTAACCAATCCCAAACCAACAGCAGCCCTAAGTTTCCTAAGCATCAGGTTCACCACCATCCAGAGCAGCCGCCCTTGGAGCAGGCGCCGAAGGCACAGCAAGAGGTTTAGGGTTGAGGGTTTAGGGTTTTTTGGGTCTATGTCTCACACAGACACACACACACACTCACATGCACTATGTCTTTTTCGCTCTCTCTCTCTCTCTGTGTCTCTCCCTCCCTCCTGAAGCTGACCAACTGCCCATCTTAGCCCTTAGGGTTTCTTATTGAAACTAGACTGTAACTGTTGATGGACAAAATCTGCATTACCCATTATAAGGTCATGCAGGATTTTGTCCATCAACAGAATCACCCTGAAAACCCGGTTCTAATTATTAAAGCCCTTGTATTACGCTGAGTTTTCTGTTGCCAGGCCGACGAAGAATGCATCCAAGAGGCAAGGGCACATGTGGGTGGTTGTCCTCGTGGTAATGACAAAACCCTAAACTCTAGACGGTACTTGGAGGTTCACGGTAGTTATAGATGGAGTTATACGTCCCCTACTATAGGTTCATGGTAGCTATAGATGGAGTTTTAAGTCCCCTACTATAGGTTATGAACTATAGCTTTCCTTGATGTAGCCCCACTTATCCAAGTAGGGGCTGCAGTCTCATATGGGTGGTTCTTAAAATTAGGGTCCCTTTTTGGGTCCCTAGTACAATACGGCACCTCATATTTAGGGTACCCAAAAAAGGGACCATAATTTTGACAACCCCCCATATTAAGGTTCCGAGAGGTTTGGAGTTGGGGCTCTGGGTTTAGGGTTCAGGATTTTGTAGTTTATAAGGGCTCTGTATGTGTCTATAGGGTTGAAAGGTTTAGGGTTCTAGGGTTTATGCTTTGGGGTCGGGTTAAGGGTTTAAACAGGTTAGGACTTTAGGTTGTAGGGCTTGGTTTGGGGTGACAGTTTAGACCGTTGCCTTCTACATATCCTAGAGTCCCTAGAGGGCTTGTGTAGGACCGTTGAACCTTCAAAGCATTTCCTCGTCTCTGCATAATAAAGGTCACATGTAACCCTTTATATGTTTTGGGGCCCTAAGCAAGCCTACCGAAACACACACCTTCCAATGTCCTTTGCTTTGCCACAAGAGCAAGGTCCCCAACCTCAACCAACAAACCCTCACTTCGCATAAATAGCTGCGAGGACCCTGAACCCCAACAGCCTAAACCCCAAACCCTAGATTTAAATGGTAGGATCCTTCCAGGCAAGAGAGTGAGAGAGGGCCCCCGTACCTTTATCAACGCCTCGGATCCCCAGTCGGGGGGATTGGGCCTGAACAGCGAAGGCCCGAAGGCCATAATGTATTTAGGGTTTTGGGCTACAGGGCTAAAGGGGTTTTGGGCTAAGGGTGTACCCAGAGAGCAAAAAATACCGCTTAATTAAGGAATAAAGGAATATAGCTTAAAAATCATCATATGAAGCCCTATATAATTTAGGCCATATTCCCTAATTCCCTTATAGAGCCCCTATAGAAACCCCTGAAGGAAGCCCTATATAATTTAGGCGATATTTCTTAATTGAGCTTTAGGGCTCCCTAGACATTCGCACTACGGTTGATTGACAAAATCCCGCACTACCCATAATAAGGAATAGACCATAATTCCCATAGTTTAGGGTACTTAAAGTAATGCAGGATTTTGTCCATCAGCCGTATGTACCCTCGTATAGCCCCCAAGACAACTATAGAATAGTATGGGAATANTTGTCCATCAGCCGTATGTACCCTCGTATAGCCCCCAAGACAACTATAGAATAGTATGGGAATAGTTCTGACTAGAACCCCGTTATAGTCCTTAAACCTATATAAAGTCTAAGCCCCAATAGAATGTACCCGAAACCCAACTTTCGTGTGTCGGGCCCCTGCGTTGAGGTTTTCAAGGGCTTTAAGGCCTAAGTAACTACCGAAACTATTTCAGAAGGGTCGATCCTGGGGCCTGCGTTTGTCTCTACTATTTTGGGGGTTCCTTGTTATGATTGTCGTAGAATGGGCCACTTTGGGGGCTCCTTGCTACTGTTGATGGACAAAATCCTGCATGACCCAAAGGACCCTAAACTATGGGAATTATGGTATATTCCTTATTATGGGTAATGCGGGATTTTATCCATCAACAGTACTATTTTGGGGGTTCCTTGCTATGATTGTAGTAGAATGGGCCACCAGAACCCTGCTCCGATTTTTAAGGCCCCTACAGTAGCCACACCACAGGAGCCGACCGAGCAGCAGAAAGCAGAGCCTGTTCGGAAGAAGGACACGTGGCTTCCAGAAAGGTTTTTATAAGACTCCTCAAACGTCTAGTTCTTTCATGGTTTCATGGGGTTGAGGCGCGAACTGGCCCTAAACAGGGTTTAGGGTTTATGGTTAACCATTCAACGCTAAAGCCCCAACTTGTAGGGCTTTCAGGGTGCAGGGTATATGCGTTGAGGGAAATTTTGGTCTAGGCTTAGGTAGGTTTGACGCGTAGATGCTGAAAGGCGAGGAAGTCCACTAGCGATCAGTGTAGGGTTGAGGGAGTAGTGGGGCCTACTTGGAGGGTCGGGGGACTTGCTGGTTATCATATAGAGCTATAGGTACCTTAAGCGGGATCCTTATTGGGGTTATGGTACTTATAACTCTATAAAATAACTACCTACTTACTAAGTCCCCCGACCCTCCAAGTAGGATTCCGAGAGGCAGGCTTTTGGGCTCAGGGTGTAGGGTTTGTGTGTCCGTGGTTAGATGCCTTTCAAACCCGAAAAGTTCCCGAAACCCCGAACCTAAGCTACCATGACCTGCTTTTTGTGAAGCCTGATATACAATTTGTAATTAGGGACCCCACGCAAAAAGGCAGGTTTTTGTAGCTCAACGTAATCCCAAACCCTAAACCCCAAGACGAATCAGCACAGAAACGCAAACTACCCCGACACGCGAAGCCGGAACGAACCGTGCCTACTGTAAACCTGAAGACCCCCACCGAGCCACCCACGCATTCCGCCGTCCCTCCTCCGAAAGTCCTAAGCCACAGAACCTGTTTGTTTATATCTCCTAAACCCCTTACTCGGGTTTCTTTATTTGAGGGAAGGTTTTCCGGGCGACAGGCAGCGTTTTGGGCTACAAGTAGAGCCCAGGCCCAGAGCACCGTTTAGGGTTTAGGGCTTAGGGTTTAGGGTTTAGGGTTGAAAGCTCTGAAGCCCTACACCTGAAGCCGTGAACTCCAAACCTTCGACCCAGAAACCCCAAACCTGCCACCCTTAACATGCATGCTTACTACTATTATTCCTTAGGGTTCCTTCTTTAACTATACTACCCACTCACCAATATTATTCCTGAAGGTTCCGTTTTGTAGTTATACTATACAGGAGCCCAACACCCTTGTCCCATTATTAAGACCCTTACATTATGCCTTTCTCTGTGCACCACTTGGAGGTTCATGGGTAGTTATAAGTCGGGTTCACTAGTAGGATACCTATGCTTGTAACGTAGATTAGGGGACTTATAGCACCATAGAAACTACCCATGAACCGCCAAGTAGAGCCCTTGTTGAGGCCTTATAAAACCCGTATAGATCCGTTTATACGAGCCCTGAAACGAAACTTATGAACCCCACGGAGAACTCTAAACCCTAAACCCTAAACCCTAAATCTCATGAACCGCCTTTTTCCATCTGCAGAGATAGAATCCCTGTTCAAAAAAAATCTCATGAACCGCACTGATAGCTACCACGGAGCTCCGAGCAGGCGACCCCGCTCCCTACCAATGCGCGTGGCAAGGCCGGGCACCGGAGTCGCCGATCTGGGATTCAGGGTTGAGGGTTTAGGGTTTCTAGGGATTCAGGGTTGAGGGTTTAGGGTTTCTAGGGATTCAGGGTTGAGGGTTTAGGGTTTCTAGGGATTCAGGGTTGAGGGTTTAGGGTTTCTAGGGATTCAGGGTTGAGGGTTTAGGGTTTCTAGGGATTCAGGGTTGAGGGTTTAGGGTTTCTAGGGATTCAGGATTGAGGGTTTAGGGTTTCTAGGGATTCAGGATTGAGGGTTTAGGATGTAGGATTCAGCGGTTTAGGGGTTTAGGGGTTTGGGGGTTAGAGGGTTTAGGGATTCAGGTGTTCTGGTGTTTAGGTGTTTAGGGTTTAGGGCTTAGCGGTTTCTCGTCTAGGGTTTCAATAGGGCTACATAAGGTTTTTAACAGGTTTCTACTGGAGTTGTATGTGGGGCTTGCAGGGTTTTTCAGGGCTATTGAGGTTTAGGGTTGTTGGGGTTTAGTGTCCCGCGTTGGGGTTGAGTTTTTTGAGTGTTTCGGGTTCAGGGGGTTGCGTCCGCGACAGAATCTCTCACTTCAGGACTCTGCATGGAATGGTTCAGAGTTTAGTGTCTAGGTTCCTGAGTACTACCCTTTTGCCCTTTTTAGTTTAGGGTCCCCTTATTAGAAACCAAATAGTAGAAACAGGGTACCCTTATTATAAAGGGGTTACTCAGGAACCTAGTTGTTGAAGGTTGAGGGTTTAGGCCTCGGTTGAGCGACGGGATCAAAGGAGACGACAGCCGCGGCGGAGGCAGACCTGGCAGGTGAGATCATGCAAATGTTGGCTCGATGAAGAATGTCTATGTAGTTCTTCAGCAGGCAGAGATGGAACAGCAGGCAGCACAAACCCTAAACCCTAAACCCTAAACCATAACGGTGCTTGTCTTGTGCGAACAAGAGAACAGCACTGTGACTTGCATCTGACCTTCGAAGGAGCGTCAAGACTGAGGAGGGATAACATTACTGCATCGTCAGTCTGGACACATGAAAGCAAATCGGGGGTAATGTTACGTTGGCTCAGGACTGTGTATGTGCAAGCTTTAAGTTGGGAGTAAGGTTTAGGAGGGTTCACGGTGCAGGCCCTTAAACCGTACTAAACCCTTAAACCCAAGTCTAAAGAAGCTGCTGGCTCCGCGAGTCTTGGAGGTGGAGTGGTATGCTTTGGATGCTGCTGACTCTGATCAGGAGGACGGGATTTCTCGAGCTCAGGTCCTGCGAGGCTTTGTGTGGAAGCCCAAAATGCAAAGTGGGGCCAACGACTCCCAAACTCTTTCCTTAAGCATCATACCCAAAACCATTTTAGAGGTACCCTTATCATTTAGGGTTCAGAGTTTGGGAGCTTGGGTTAAGTTATGTTGCTGGAAAAAGGGGGGTTTGGGAGTTGTTGGGGCAGCTTTTTGGAGGCGGTTCCTAGACCTTCCAATATCCCTCAATCAAGGAAGACACTTCAAATCATTTAGAGGATCCTGTCATACTTTAAGGTATGGTATATTGCTTAATTACGGGATTTAGGAAGGTGTGGGTTATGCGCCGGAACTCCGAAAGCATCTTTCTTCAGCAGTCCGGGTTTCAGGTTTCCTTTGTATAGTTGGGTTGCATTTTGCATTCTTATGGGTACTTAAACCAAAAGCCGGAGAGATTCAAGGTTACCACCTGACGGGGTGTTGGGGATTTCGGAGTGCTGCGAGTGCTGCTGATGGGGGCTCTGAATTTCTGATGCCATCAGCCGAGGCAGTTGATAAGCCCAATGCCCTGAGCCCCAAACCCTAAACCTTGAGCCCCAAGCCTTAAACCATAAGGCCAAGACCCTCGTCCCTAAGCCTAAGCTCAAAACCCTCAGGCCCGAAAGCTGAAAGTGCAAGAATGTAGACCACCACCCTTCCTACCCTGAAGCCAGACACCTCAATCTCCGACCCGAAAAACCATGCAAACCCGCAGACCTTAGCCCCTGACACCCCTGCCCCCTTCAAATAAAGGTTTCCAAAGCACAAAACATCCAGCGGCAACTGTCAAAACACACTCCAAACCCAACTAGCCCCGAACCCTAAAATTTTAAGCCTGCAACCCATACAGAACCCTGGGAACCCTCCCATCACCCCTTTTGATTCCCTCCAAAACCCAAAAGCGCCATTACCTGAGATCCTCAAACCCAAACCCCTAAACCCTGAACGACTGACCCCCTGAACCGCAAGCACCCCTATGAAGCCGGACCCATCAGTTTCTTATCACGCCTTACAGAACCTTTCCAGGTCCTGAGAGGGTCCTTTGCAAATACAAAGCCTCCAAAACCCTTAAACCCGAGACCCCCCTAGGACGCTCAAAGGACCCTTTGAACCTACAGGACAAAGCCCTAAACCCTTCACCCTAAATCCTAAACAATAAACCCTAAACCCTCAACCCCAAACCCTAAACCCTAAACCCGAACCTAAAACCCTAAACCCTAAACCCAAACCCCAAACCCTAAACCCCAAACCCTATCCTTAAACCTAAATTTTAAACCCCTAAACCCCTAAACCCCTAAACCCCTAAACCGTCAAACTTAAACCCTAAACCCTAGCCTTAAACCTAAACCCCTAAACCCCTAAACCCCTAAACCGTCAAACTTAAACCCTAAACCCTAACCTTAAACCTAAACCCCTAAACCCCCAAACCCTAAACCCCTAAACCCTCAAACTTAAACCCTAAACCCTAACCTTAAACCTAAACCCCTAAACCCCTAAACCGTCAAACTTAAACCCTAAAACCTAAACCCTGAACCCTGTTGATGCCTGCTCGGACCCTTACGGTTGATGGACAAAATCCTGCATTACCCATGATAAGGAATATACCATAATTCCCATAGTTTAGGGTACTTAAAGTAATGCAGGATTTTGTCCATCAACAGTATCACCCTTGGAGCAGCTTCCCAGGATCCTTTAGAGGCTTTCCGGACCCTTGCTGGATCTCTTAGACTCCAACTTGGAGGTTCATAGGTAGTTAGTGATTATAGGTAGGGTTTATACGTAACATATCTATATATATATATATGTATGTATCTGTGTATATTTATATATAGATAGAGTTATAACCCTTGTCATCATATTACTGGCCATGGACTTCCAAGTAGACCCCAAACAGCACCGAACAACCCCAAACATAAACCCGAAACCCTACGACCCGAAGCCGCCAAACCCAAAGCCCTAAACCGATAAACCTCGAGGATCCCTTTCCAACGCTCGTGCCGGAGCCTCGGCAGTCGGAGCCCGAAGGGGCTGCGGCGACGCAGGCCGGAGCCGATTTTTTCTCATTTTTTGAGGTTTTAGGGTTGAGGGTCTAGGGTTTAGAGTTTAGGCTTGAGGGTTTAGGGTTCGGGGTTTAGGGTTTAGGGGTTCAGGGTTTATTCCAAGACCAAATACTGATTGGGGCTTAGGGTTTTTAACTTGCACCGCCTCTTTCAAAACGGTTGAGGGTTTAGGGTATACGGTTGTGATAGGAGGAAAGGTGTGGTTTATCTGCTTGTTCCCTTACACTATAATCCTTGTGTTTTCTTAGCTTTCTATATCAATTTGCTATCTGTTGACTTTGTTTTGCTTGTCATCTTGTTGTTTAAAAGTTTGGTCAGGGTGATTGTGGAGTTTTGTTTTTATCTTACGGTTTGACACTGGGCCCTTCTTTACAGGAAGGGCTTGCTAGAGGGTTTGAAGGGTTATTCTTGTTGAGAGCGTGTCTCCGGGATCCTTTTGCACGAGGGTTGCTGTAATTGAGGTCTCAGGACGGTTTGCACGGGTGTATACGACTGTTGTTCCAGTTGATACTGGTAGAGGTTTTATCGAACTGAGGGCTTGCGCACGCCTAAACCCTAAACCCTAAACCCTAAACCGGGGCATTTTACGGTTTGGGGTTTGCGGGCAACTGGTTGGTTTGCTAGGTTTAGGCCAACCGAATGAGCGTCGAAGCCTTACCTTAAAAGTCCTGTGAATTGTAGCTCAGAGAATGCGGGCACTAGACAGATTTTATCAGGGCTGTAGCAGAAACCCTAAACCCTAAACCTTAAACCCTAAATCCTAAACCCTAAACCCTAAACCCTAATTAGATATGGTTTTGTAGTGTCGTAGCCGGGTTTTATGGACCAGGCTTTGGGGCGAATTTCCCACCCGTCTTCGTGTACCGTAGAACCGTTAAAACCCCTTAGCCTCAGGTTTAGGGTTTAGGGTTTAGGGCTACGCAGTGCCGTGGACCCCTAAACCCCCATTCCCATGGACGACAACGTCCATGCCACGAGTGCAGCGCGTTGCACCCGAAGTAGTTCGAAGTTTCCGTGCGCCTGCTTCCCTTATGTGGCAAGGTCATGTACGAGTCTTCCGCCGACATGAGAAATGTACAGACGGTGCTTGTCATGCGGATAGACGGGCAAGTTCAACTGGGACCAAGTCTTCCGGCTGGCTTTGGAGTTCCGGAATCGTCCTATGATAACAGGTTCTCAGAGGAGTGGCGGCCTAGGAGCCCAGCTGCAAAGCTCCAGGTTGACCTCTTGAAGACGGAACTTGGGAGTTTCCGAAACTAAGGGACCCTAATATAGTACCCTAAATAGTACGATCTGTATTTTAAGGACCCCACAAAATAGGGTAGCCCCTGATTTTCGGAAATGCACACTTCTGGTCTCGTATGCATCCGGGCTTAAATCCCAAAGCCCTTTATGCCTAAGGCCCCTCCCCAGCTTTCTCTCCACCCTCAATGCCCTGACCCTATAACCCAGAGCCACAAGCTCGATGGCCTCAAGCTCTAGGCCTTAAGCTGTACGGCTCTGCCCCTGAAAACCCAAAGACTGAAATCTTAGGTTCTAAAAATCTGGAGATCCCGAAAAGAACATCCTAGCCTTAAACTCCATTCTGCACCCCCGAAACCGGCCTTGTAGAACTTTTTGCTGAACCCCCCTATTACATCCGTTTCGAACAGTATTGTAAGCCCCTTAAAATTTGAACCCTACATACACCCAAACCCTAAACCCTACACCTCAAGCCCTCAACCCAACACCCTAAAGCCTAAACCCTACCACCCTACACTCTACACCCACAAGTGTAAGCCCCACACCCTGCACTCTACACCCTAAAGCCTAAACCCTACCAGCCTACACTCTACACCCTAAAGCGTAAGCCCCAGACCCTGCACTATAAACCTTAAAGCCTAAACCCTACCAACCTACACTCTACACCCAAAAGTGTAAGCCCCACACCCTGCACTCTAAACCTTAAAGCCTAAACCCTACCAACCTACACTCTACATCAAAAGCGTAAGCCCCACACCCTGCACTCTACGCTCCAAAACCTAAACCCTACCACCCTACACTCTACACCCAAAAGCGTAAGCTCCAGACCCTGCACTCTACACCCTAAAGCCTAAACCCTACCACCCTACACTCTACACCCAAAAGCGTAAGCCCCACACCCTGCACTCTACACCCCAAAGCCTAAACCCTACCACCCTACACTCTACACCCTAAAGCGTAAGCCCTACACCCTGCAACCTACTCTGCACCCTAAACTTGGTGTTCTTCTGGTTGGCTCTTAGGACTTTAACTTTTTGGGTTTCTATATGAACTATAATCAGGAGGCTAAAAGTTTAACTTTTTAGGAGGGGTTCACAAGTCAGCCAAGTAAAGCGTAAGCCCTAAACCCGAGCCAGCAGGAGGCCGAGGCAGTCAGGACGACCCCGGATGCCGCTTCGCCGCTCGAGGCCTTGGGTTAGGGACCCAAAGAGGAACAGGGGCCTTAATAGTTAGAATAGGGTTTTGGGGCCTTAATAATTAGAATAGGGTTTTGGGGCCTTACTGTAGCAATTAGAATAGGGTTTTGGGGCCTTAATAATAGGGTTTAGGGTTTGGGGATTAGGGTTTAGGGTTAGGGGCCTTAAGAATTAGGATAGGGTTCCTTTAAAGGGGTCCTTTAAGGGTTACTATAAGGGATCTATAAGGGTAATATCATATAGGGGCCTGAATAATCAGAATAGGGTTTAGGGGTATATGATACTCTAAATATAATAAGGAACCCCCAAAACCCGATTCTAATTTTTAAGGCCCCTACATGAAACATGAGCATTGTGCAGTTATATCCCCACCTTGTTGAGCTGCATTGTAAGGGGTTTATATGGATATCTGCGTCCTACGGTTGATGATATAAGCCCTGCATTACCTGAAGGACCCTAAAGTATGGAAATTACGGTATATCCTTTATTATGGGTAATGCAGGATTTATATCATCAACCCTAGCTTATGTGCGTTTTTCGGTACCCTCTTTGGGTAGGCAACTCAAGGGGCAGGGGCATCGGGCTTCATAGCGGGTTTTAAAGTGCTTTGGCATATAAAGAATTTTGCAGATGTTATTAATTGGGTCTGTTCTTCATAGAGTCTTATAGGGTTCTCGTTAGGTTTGATCTGGAAACCCTGAACCCTAAACCCCGAACCCGTAACTGGGGCTGCACCTCCGAGCAGGTCGGAACGCCGCCTCGAGAGGAGACGAACCTATCGGAGGCACCGGTGTGCTTGGAGGGACTCCCACCACCGTGACTACCACTACCACTACCACTACTACTACTACTACCACTACCACACCTGTTACCACTAACACGACCAAGATGATGATAATGATGATGACGAATGTTGCTGTTACAACCGTTTATTGTTTGTAGGACGCCTATCATCGACGGTAGCATCATCATCGTTGCCCGCACGCAGGCCATGGCGCGGTCTGGCGGCTATCCTGACGAGGTCCGGCAGAGAGGGAGGAGTGTCGATACGGGTTCTCCGAGGGTTCTAGCTTGAAGTTGGAGGTTTACCCTGAGAGCCCGATATCCCTTAATTAAGGAATATGGCTTAAATTATATAGGGCTTCATATCATGATTTAAGACATATTCCTTAATTAAGGGGTATTTTTTGCTCTCTGGGTATTGCTTCACTGGGTTTTGTAGGTTTGTACCGGGTTTGTATAATACGTATACCCCAAGCTCGTACCCCTACTTGCGAAGTCCCTTGATCCGCCAAATGCAGCAGGAGTTTAGGGTTTAGGGTTTAGGGTTTTAGGGTTGGGCTTCGATTCGGAGAGGACCAGGGTGGGTTGCCAGCGGCAAGCGGTTATGTGTAGATCGGCTGGCACTGGTGAAATCCAGTTCTTGTCATGATCGCGTCTTGTCTCCTGCTTTCCTCAGCATTGAACCCTGAACAGAAGCCCACAACTCTAGAAACCCGCAGCCCGGAACCCTTAACCCTCGACTAAACCATGACCTTAAACCCTAAACCCTAAACACCCCTACAAACCTTTACAGTAACCGCTATAGCAACAAACCCTAAGCCTCAAATGTCCCCAAATCAGAAGCCACAATACTTTGGGTCTACGGTTTGGGCTTTAGGGGTTATTGTTTAGAGTATGCTAAGCTCTTGGAACCCCAAACTAACAAAATACGGTCACTTGATACAGCAGCTGCATTTCTGGGTTTACTTACTTGGCCTGCAGAGTTTTGTCTTAGATCGGGCGACCGAATTCTTAAGCCTAAAGGCCCAACGTCCCAAGGCCCAAAGCCCTCAACTGTAAAGCTTTAAACCCTGAGCCGGTAAACCCTAAGCCCTTAAACAAAAACGGCCCCAGGGTGATCTCTTGCAGCAGAAAGTTCCTTGGCAAGGGAAGCCGAGACATGTGGGGTCTTAGTGAAATGACGGGTCCCGCAGGGTTTAGGGGTTTTAGATGGTTTTAGGATTTAAGGTTTGGGGTTGCGTTAAGGTCCCTTTGTCTTCAACTCCCATGCACTGAAAGACTAGGCTATTCTGTATCTTGCGAAGATGATCATCGACGGACGGACGTAAACCCTAAACCCTTACTCTCAGTCTCGTCGTCATCGACGGCCTCGTCAGCGTCAGTCTCCATCTCTAAGTTTGTTCACTTCTGCCGTACCAAGGCTTTCAGAAACCCTAAACCCTAAACCCTAAACCCTAAACCCTTACTCTCAGTTTTTAGAAAGGCTGGAGTGTGGCTTATGGGATTTTAGGTTTCTTGCTCTACTTTTTGGGCTTCGGTGTGCAGACCTGGAATTGTAATGTCCTTGTAGGTGCAGTGATAGGCGAGGTTATAAGATCTTAAGCCTAAGCCCGCAAGAATAGGGTTCATAAGCTTCAGGGTTTAGGGCTTCGGGTCTCTACTGAGAGTGTCAGGTAAGTAAATGTATATGTAAGGTAGCTGTAGCTACTTCGTTTAGAACGCCAACGAAGGTACTTAGAACGCCAACGAAGGTACTTCATACTGTTGATGGGCAAAATCCTGCACTACCCATAATAAGGAATATACCATAATTCCCATAGTTTAGGGTACTTAAAGTAATGCAGGATTTTGTCCATCAACAGTACCACCCTAAAGCCTGAACCCTAGACCCTAAACTCTAGAGCGACTGCTAATTTACTAAGTCTCCTAAACCGTATACCCCTTCTAGCCTTGTGGGAACCTTGAAAGAAATGAAGCTTACTTGTGAACTCTAAACCTTATCCTTAAAGCCCTAATCCCGAAACCCCTAAACCCCTAAACCCCTAAACCCTAAACCCCTAAACCCAAACCCTAAACCCCTAAACCCGTAAACTCCTAAACCCTCCTTTAGGCATCACCTTTTCCGGTTCATGCGCTTCCCTAAACCCTAAACCATTATGGCAACTTGAACAAAATCCCTTAACAAGAAGCCACTTGGAGGTTCATGGGTAGTTATAAGTAGGGTTTTGAGTAGGGGACTTATAACCCCCATGAACCCAAAACCCTATACCCTTTTTAGAAGCCCTATAGCTCCCTTTAAAGGAACCCTTAAAGGAACCCTTATAACTACCTATGAACCTCCCAAGCAGAGAGAGGAGCCCTGAGTCTGGTCTTCCAAGGCTCCGGCGCCGTACCAGCAGCCGATGCATCGGAAAGTGTGCCTCGGCGCTGAGGGAACCCGGAGAGCCCCCAATACCCCTTAATTAAGGAATTGGGTTCCTTAAAGGGCTCCTTAAAGGGATCTATAAGGGTTCTATAAGGGAATTAAGGAATATGGCGAATATGGCTATATTCCTTAATGGGAAAGTGTGCCTCGGCGTGCTGAGAGAGTGGGGTGTGGGGTGTGGGGTTTGGGGTTCAAGGTTTAGGGTGTAGGGTTTGGGGTTTGGGGTCAGTGCCGAGGGAATAGGCTTACGAAAAATAGGGTTTATGGCCTTAAAAAGGTTCCTAAACTGTAGGTTCCTATAAGGGATCCATAAGGGAAGGTTTAGGGTTTAGGGTTTATATGGCCTTAAAGAGGCTCCTAAACTGTAGGTTCTATCTAGGGTTTAGGGTTAAGGGCTCCGAAAAAGGGTCCTATAAGGGATCCGTAAGGGAAGGTTTAAGGTTTAGGGTTCCTACTATAGGACATCCATAAGGGTTCTGTCTATTGTTTCGGGTTTCTATAAACAAGGTTCCAATTCCAAAAAACAGGATCCATACGGGCTAATCTAAGGTTTAGGGTTTAGGGTTCCTAAACAGATTCTATCTCATTTTTGGGGTTTAGGGTTTGGGGTTTAGGGTGTAGGGTTTGGGATCAGTGGCCAGGGTCGGAGGCAACATAGGCGGATTCGTTTAAGCTATAAGGGCTGGGGTTAAGGTTCTAGGGAACGGCTTCTATAGAAATTCTAGCAGGCTTCTATACAAAGGCCTGATCTAGGTTTTCACCCTATACCCGCAACCCAAAATCCACACTCCTCAGCCTAAGTTCACTACCCTATAGACCCCCTAAATCCTTAATCCTTTAAACTTAAACCGAGCACAGCAGACCCTTAGTATGCCCGTACGGCAGTCTTACCTTCAGCATGTCGCAAACGCAGTATGGTAGCATGTTGTTGGCAGTGCCGCCACGTACTACCCGTAAGGCTGCTGGAAAACTGCTGTCTGTCTGTAAGTATGTCTGTAAGTAAGTGAACATATAAGTGAGTATGTATGTGTGTAAGTAAGTGCGTAAGTAAGTAAGTATATGTATGCATGTGCGTATGTATGTGCTTATGTATTTATATACGTGTCTGCATGAGGCTTGGAAAGTGAAGTAGTAAGCAGCGACCTGTCTAATCCCTATGTCATTTTGTCACATGACACATCCCCCGACCGAAACCCCACAAAGTAACCTCTAAAAAGTGACGGACAGCTCCCTCAAACATTCCCGATTGTGTAGAAACTCATGGTGCCTCTACTTGCGCCCTCTTCCAGAATCAGCTGCCCTACTTAGAGCTCTGGCCGCACCCTGAGGCTTCTCCGGGAAAACTCGCCAGGGCACCTTGGCGGCGATGGCGGGCGGACATCGTGTGTTTGATATTATTAGGACCTATAGGATGTTTTTTATAAGTTAAACGGATTTACAGGGTTTCATAGGCGGTTTTAAGAGAGTTTGAAGAAGGATGTAGGGTATTACATGAAGCAGGGTTTGCACTGGTGACTTCGGTGCGTGTATATTGGGTCACTGGAAGTATTTTGTGGGTGCACATTTTGGGTCATATTTTTGAAATCAAAATGAAGCCCTACATCACCAAACGACAACAAGAAGACAGTCAATGTCCCTAAACCCTAAACCCTAAACACCGCAGTTCGCATGCCCCGTTTCCCATAAATCTTCAAACCCGCGAGCCGAAACCTCCCATGGGGTTTAGGGTTCAGGGTTTGGGATTTAGGGTTTAGGGTTTAGTAGGGTGTCTTCTTGCGCGGTGGCTGGTCATCCATACTAGGATGTCGCCACCTCACACCAGCGTTTGTGGGTGGCGGCATATTGTGCGTCAAGCAACCTTCCTTGCGTGTGTCATAGAACTCGGTGAAACCGGAAGTTCTCTTAAACCCACCCGCTGTGATGATTTTACAGGCAACAGGGTTTCGGGCTTACGCCCAGACAGGGCAAGGGCAGGGCAGGGCAGGGGGGGGGGAAGGCCGGCCAAGGGGGTTGACATAAAATTTCTCATTTTTACAAGGCAAGAACTGTAATCCCTCTAAGGCCTTTGGTGGAGAAGAAGGAATAAAACCTAAGTATACTAATCTCTGTTACAGAAGAGCTAAAGCCCGAACAATTACTGGGTCCTTGTTAAGAAATTTAAATTTAAGGTATCATAGTACAGAAACCATATTATTTGCAATAGATCCCTATTATTGCAACGTAAACCAAATCCCTTAACAAGAACCCAGATTAACCCTGAGCCTCCCAACCTCAATTTGATATCCTGCGTGGTTTCCAGCCTTCGGTGCAAGAGACGCAGCTGAGGCAGAAGCCTTCGAAGGACACGGGTCCGTGGCATCTGTAGCAACAAGTAGTACCAGTAGTAGCAGTAGCAGAGGCAGTGGCAGTAGTAGTAGTGGTAGTAGTAGTAGTAGTAGTAGTAGTAGTAGTAGTAGTAGTAGTAGTGTCGTAGGAGTAGGTGTAGGATTGTAGGATTGTAGGATTGTAGGATTGTAGGATTGTAGGATTGTAGGATTGTAGGATTGTAGGATTGTAGGAGAGTAGGAGAGTAGGAGAGTAGGAGTTGGAGTAGGAGTAGGAGTAGGAGTGAGAGTGGGAGTAGTAGGAGTAGTAGGAGTAGTAGGAGTAGTAGCAGTAGTAGGAGTAGTAGGAGTAGTTGGAGTAGTAGGAGTAGTAGGAGTAGTAGGAGTAGTAGGAGTAGTAGGAGTAGTAGGAGTGGTAGGAGTAGTAGGAGTAGTAGGAGTAGTAGGAGTGGTAGGAGTAGTAGGAGTAGTAGCAGAGTAGTAGTAGTAGCAGCAGCAGCAGCAGGAGTAGTAGTAGTAGCAGGAGGAATAGTAGTAGTAGTAGCAGTAGTAGTAGTAGTAGTAGGAGGTAGTAGCCGTCGTCGCCGTCGTTGTGGTTGCAGTGGCAGTGGCAGTAGCAATGGCAGTCGCCGTCGTCGCAAACCTATAATCGAACCCCAAGCCCTAAACCTGTGTGGACACATGTGCCCCGGTCTCCTGGCTCTACAGCCTCGCGAGACTGCGACTTTGTAGAAAAGGAGCTCAAGAAAGAAAAGCAACAAGTTGAAAAACGCAACTCTATCCGCCACCACTCAAGATGCCAAATCCTAAACCTTCCGTTCAAAGACCCAGAAACGAACCCTGAGAGAACCCGAGAAGTTCTGACACCCTACGCCGTACGCCCTCACAGCTCAAGAGCCTGTGAAGCGCGCAGGAGGTGAATGGCAATGCCGTGAAGCATCCTTCTAAGGCTGCAGGCGCCGCCTCTTCGTTTAACAACGGGCTCTATAGGGATTTAAAGGCGGTGTGCTCGCATTTTTGCAACGTTCTCTGGCTTCGTTAACTTATATCAGGGGCTCATGAAGAAGTGGGGGGTTGAACGGTTGGGGTTGTTAGGGTTTAGGATAGGAAGACGAGAAAGGTTTGGCTAAGTGGTCAGGGCTTAGCGTTTGGTGGGGATCAAGGTGCCGACGCTGCGTCATGTGAGGCCGCTAAGCCCCAGACTCCCTAGACCCTGAAATCGGCACCCAGAAAACCCGACGGTCTTTCAAGGGCTTGTGGCTTCCAGGCCGTTTTTCTTCAACGACACTAAATTCTAGTTCATTGTTTAAGGTTAAGGGTGTTGGAAAGGCTAGCATCGCGTCAGAATAGTAATCATATCCCCTTAGAGTCTCTGACTAATTTCAAACTACATACCTCAAAGCCTGATTCTAATCATTTATGCGCTTGTCTTCGTGTTCTCATGTCGATCACAGCGGCTCCGCCCTTAGGGGGGGAGGATTTTGCATTTTTCTGTTGCTTTCATGAGTGTGGATCTGTGGATTCGTGCATATGGTGCAGGCGCAACCTGAAGCTATGGACTGTTTTCAGGTGAGGCCTGCATATGCGCGCTGTTTCTTTATAGCTTTATGTGCGGGCTGGGCATGAAAACTGTCCTGCGTCCATGCTGAGAATACCTGGGCTTTGGAGTACCATACTTTAATACTTTTTTCTTAAAGGGAACCCTTATGAAATACAAGTTTATACTTTTTTCTCCCTGGTTACTTAAAAGCCCAGATACGCCCTGATCCCCAGTAATTAGGCCCCAATCCTCAATATTGGGGTCCGCAAGGCAATTTCTGCTTCTGTCCGTCAACTTTTTTTGGGGGGATCCGGTGAGTCTTTGTGATACTCGCATTTTGGCATTACGTACCTCTATTATTGTTGTTGGTACTGTTGCTAGTACTATTGTGATGATTAATGACAATGATGCTGTTCATTATTACAATTCTGAGTATTAGTGCTTACATTTCTGCACCAAGATGGATCTGTACGTCCACTTCATGCGAGTTCCTATTCAAAACAGTATATCTGTGCTCATGAGGTAGCTCTGTGGTGGTAGAGGCCTGTGTTTTTAGGTTGGGGCGTTCGGGATTTACGGTTTTGAAAAGCAGGCCTGTGCGCAAACAGGGTTAAGGGTGTAGGTCCTAAGCCCTAAACCCTGAGCCCTGAACCCTGAATCCTAAACCCTAAAGCAGTTGCTACCCGACTGGTCTTCCACCCTGCACCCCCCAGGCCGTAAATGACATGTTTTCAACGGTGAAACCCTTGGGTCGAGGGACTTAGTAAGTAGTTATTTTATGGAGTTATAAGTACCCTAAACGGGATGCTACTTGGGGTTATGGTACTTATAACGCTATAAACAAGATGGGAGTTTCCGAAAATAAGGAACCCAAACATAGTACCCCAAATAAACGGATCCTTGTTATAAGGACCCCAAAATAAGGTACCCCTAATTTTCGGAAACTCCCAAAGAACTACTTGGGTGGTTGTCAAAATTATGGTCCCTTTTGGGGTACCCTAAATAATAGGTGCCGTATTAGAGTAGGGACCGAAAAAGGGACCATAGTTTTGACAACTACCCGTGTAAAGAAGACCTAAACAACCTTAAAGGCCCCTAAACCCCAAAAGCCCTAAACCCTTAAGTTGACCCAAACTCCCAAATAACTACTTACTAAGTCCCCCGAGCCTCCCAGTGAATCCTTCGAGTCTCCAAGTTTTTCCGCAGGCTTCGGCAAGGCCGGGGCCCGAGCTTCGGTGAATTTCTTTGCATTCAAAATCCCCTGAACCCTAACCCTTAAGTAAACCCTAAACCCTAAACCATTATGGCAACTTAAACAAAATCCCTTAACAAGAACCCTACTTGGAGGTTCATGGGTAGTTATAAGTAGGGTTATAACTAGGGTAACTATACTTATAACCCTAGTTAGGGGACTTATAACCCCACTTATAACTACCCCTGAACCTCCAAGTAACCCTTAAGTAAAACCCTGAACCCTAGAGGTGCGATGTAGTATATAGAATATACTACACCGTGTAAAAGATAAAAACCCTAAGGTATAGGTAGGGTAGAGTATATAATGGAAAATGCAGGTTTTACAATATGTAAGGCCTAAGGCCAAGAGCTTTTTCGTCAAGTGTGGGCCGAGACTCCCAAAACCGGACCCCTGACTAATTGACTCATTTTGCTTTCAAGAGCTTGCGTATTAGGATGCAGTTTAGCGGCCTCATCACCGGAATGGGAGGGTTATTTATCGCAGGTCTGCAATGATCGTGCTGTAAGGGAAGGCTCACCCTACTGCCACCACCTGCTGAGCCATGAATCGCTAACGGCCCCGACCTGCAACAGAACAGGGACAGAACGAACAGACAAGAGTTGACAAAAGCCACAAAAACGCAAGACTACTGTAGACCCACCAACTTGTAGTACCCCCTAACGTTTTCTAAGGGTTTAGGGAAAAGAGTACCCACCAACTTGTAGTACTCCCTAAGGAGCCCGACCATCCTCAAGCATCCTAATTATCTAGGAGGCGATCCGGCCGCGGCTTCTCCAGCGTCCACAGCCTGCAAACGTCTCTCAGGACCCTTTCGGGGGCCAAGCGGCTTTTGGGGTTTCTCTCCCTCCCTCTCCCTCTCCCTCTCCCTCTCCCTCTCCCTCTCCCTCTCGCTCTCTCTCGCTCTCGCTCGCTCGCTCTCTCTCGCTCTCTCTCGCTCTCTCTCGCTCTCTCTCTCTCTCTCTCTGGGGGGGCTTACGTGGTTTGGGGCTTAGGAATGATGAACAATTCCAGAGGCAAGGGGGATTGCAGGTAGGTTAGGGCCGAAATTGTCGAAGGCTTCGGGCTCAGCCTGTTGTTGCAGGGGACGGAGCGAATTGTAGTTGTATTCCCTAAGTATCGCTTTACAATTAGGGTTTAGGGTTTAGGGTTTAGGATTTACAAGTATGCTAATTATACTGTAGAATTTACCCTGAGCGCAAGACCCTATAACTTACGGGTTTCAGAGCCTGGCAGCTGGGGTTTAAGCGTTTGAAGCAGTTTAAGGCTTGCGTCGAACTACTCTAACCCACGTTTTTGAAGGGTCCCTAGCACATCTATAGTAGGTTCCTATACTGACCCTACCAAGAAGCAGGTTATCCCCAAACCCCCAAACCGTAAGTCCTGTCCTAAACCCTGAACCCGTAGAAATAGGTAGTGAAAGGTGGGGTTTTCGAGCCTTCCGGCGCATGCGCTGCCAGGCACCACCGGCGGAGCCGACCATGGCAGAGTGCCTTGGTTGGACATCCGTTTTTTTTTTTTTTTTTTTTTTGGGTTTGGGCTTTTGGGGGGGTGAGGGGTTTTGGGTGTAGGGGGGGAAAGCCGGGGGGTTTTTGGGGGGAGGGGTTATNCGTTTTTTTTTTTTTTTTTTTCTGGGTTTGGGCTTTTCGGGGTGTAGAGTGTTGTAGAGTGTAGGGTAGGAACCCAGTGGTATTTCGGAGGTAAGTGTTACTGCTCCAGGAGTTTAGGGTTTACGGGTTTTAGGGTTAGCAAAACCCTAAACCCTCAAACCCAAACCGCTTCGGGTTTACGGAGCACCCGGAAGTCGTGGAATTGTGGATACAGGGTTGGTTTCGGAGCCAGGGTGTGAAGGTTCACGGGCTCCCAATTCTCACAGCGTCTTTAGAGGGTTTTTTGGGGTTTAGTTGAGGGTTTAGGGTTTAGTTTAGGTTTTAGGGTTCAGTTGAGGGTTCTCGGGGAGACGTGGGAGGTCTTAAACATCAATGGCTTGAGGCTGCCGGGGGGACTTCGGAGTGGGGCTTGTGATTGAGGCTGCGGGGGTTTCGGTTCGGTCTGGAAGCATTGCGCGGTGTCCGTTTCAAGCCCTTGCGAGCCCATCCAGACTATACCTTAAACTAGACAAGGCTTCTGGGTCTCATTAAGGCTTAGTTCGGCGGTTTAGGGTTTAGGGTTTAGGGTTTAGGGTTCTTGGGCTGTCTTCACAGGCCACGAGGCCCTTCTTTCACAGCCGCTGCTTTCTCCACAGGTCTTTTGAGCGATTGGGATTTTGTATACTCCCCACCAGATCAGCCGATGCAAACAGAGAAGCTCGCTTTCACCAAGCGGTTTAAGGTTAGGGTCGGAGCTCCAGCTTGGGCTCACTTGGAGGTTCATGGGTGGTTGAAAGTAGGTTTCAGTCCCCTAGTATAGGCTCTCACGATAGGTGTCCCAATTCGAAACCCTACTTATAACTACCCATGAACCTCCAAGCACGTAACACTCATCCCATATCCCTGAATCTTGACCTCCAACCTTCGATTAGCACGTCATTGCGGGGCCTTAAAGTCTACGTATTCCTGATTTTGGCGTTCCCCAGGGGTACCCTTTTGCACTTGTTTTTTTGGGTTCCCTTAAAACCAAACAGTAGGAACAAGGTAGCGGCTTCTGTAGGGCGCCGTGTGTTTTGTGGGAGTTGTGAAAACAGGTCTTTTGGGCAACGTGCTTAAACGTGTGGTAAAACGTACGAACGGTTTACAAAGCTGAGATGAAGNGAATCTCCGAGACTGTGTGCTTTTTTTGACGATTATAGCTATTTTCCCACACGTTCAGACACATTTTTTGGAGCGGGTCTGGAAAAAGTTTGTCTTGGAGGCAGAGGACTACAGATTCTTCTAAACGATACCCGACGAGCACATGCAGACGAAGCAGCGGCAGCAACAACACCACCAGGACAGGCAACGTCTTCACGGTCAGGAAGAGCACCACCAGCATGGTCTACATATACCCCGAAAGGGCATGACCTATGTTGGGGATTATTGATATGTTGTGTTGTGTTTTATAAAATTTCTGAATTTTGGGATTTCGGCTATATTGAGCATGGGATGGGGTAGGTGGGGGTGTGTCAACATCCTTATAGCAGAAATCGTTTCTTCCAGAAGAACGATCACCATGGCCAAAAGAGCACAGAGGAGAGAGCGCATGCTCTCGAAGCCCGCCATGGTTGAGGCAGATGTGCTGAAAGCAAAACTGGC
>BGNK01002946.1:122893-159262 GCA_003297005.1 Symbiodinium sp. clade A Y106
CCCCCCCCCCACCCATAAGAAGCAGTCGGCAACCCACTAAAAGTTAGCAAAAGCAGTCTCGGCACCCTAGGGGCGCCGTTACCAGGAACAAGGGGACCCTCAGTATTAACTGGGGAACCTAGATGATAATGACCCTACTGTTTTGGGGGTTACATTGGGGTCCCAACTTCTCAAGCCTAAATCACACTGGCCAGTTGCACTGCGCTCCCGACGATGATGGTGCCACCGCCGCCACCACCGACACATCCAGGATCTCCTTCACGGGTTTAGCGGGTTTTTACGGTTTTATAGGTGTTTTAACAGGGTTATCTGGCCTTTGTGGGCTTTATAATTATGGGTTCTGCAAAGCTTTTTGAGGGGTTTGTCGAGTTGAAAAGCGTTGTTTTCAGGGTGTTCTAAGGTGCTGACACCTATTCTAGATATATATATATATATATATATATAGGACTTAGAAGGGATGAGCCAAGAATCTTTCCTTGTCATCCCTCTGTATATATATGTATAGAGATGACATATTGTTATCCAGCTGCCCTACGGCTCTGATACACGCCCAGCTTTTGCTTTGACCAGGCGAAATCTCAAACTTGATGAAGTGTGCTTGGAAAAGCGATACGGACTCTGTGGTCATGGAAGTCACGATCAATGGAAGGGCTTCCGGCAGCGAGCCTTGCAGCCGGCGCCAGATGATGCTGGAGCTAGAGGAGGCAGGACTCGTCGACGCGAGCATCAACGGGCACAATTGTGCACGCCCGCCCGCCTGCTGCATCGGAAGGCATCTCGGTTTAGGGCTTAGGGTTTAGGGTCGAAGCAACCTCAAGAAGGTGTATACAGGATTTAAAGTTTCGGGTTTGGGGTTCAGGGCTCGGGGCCGTTTAAGGTTTGGGAGGTTTAGGGTTGTTTAGAATCGTCCAGGGTTTAAGACTGTAGTCAGTGTTTCTTATTTGAAGTTTGGCTGTTGGGCATTTCTTGCTTCGGGGCTTTCCAGTCCTGCACGCTGCTGTAGGCTAGCTTTAGGGGTGTTCGGGTTTTGGATGTTCTTGGGTTTAGGATTTGGAGTTTGGGATTAAGGGTTCTTGGGTTGGTTTTGGGTTTTTAGGGTTTGGAGTTTAGGGTTTAGGGTTGATTGTTCAAGAGCTACGGTTTCTGAGCTGTAGTTGCCCCTCGATCCTAAGTTCTAAGCTTTTAACCCTCAACCCTAACCCTGAACCTCAGAACCCCCACCCAGATCTATCTTTCGGCTCTCGCGGCTTGTAGTTGCTGGCTTGGTTTTCAAGTTGAGGAGCTCAGGGGTTAAGGTTCTGGAGTTTAGAGTTTCGGATTAAGGAGGTTTGTGTTAAAAAAAAATCGGATTTAGGAGTTTTGTGTTAAAGAAGACACAGGAGTTTAGGGTTTCGGGTTTAGGAGTTTTGTGTTTCTTACCTTTTGGTTAGTAGGGAATGGAGGAATGGGGTACAATTATAACTACTATTACTACCTAGCCAAAAGTAGGGTTAAAGAAGATACAGGGAGTTTAGGGTTTCGGTTAGGGTTCAGGAGTTATCGGATTTGATGTTTAGGGAAGAATATTCAGGGTTTAGTGTCGAGGGCTTGGGGTTGTCAGCATTTCGGGTGGCCCCCCATACTGCAGCATTTACTTCCAAACTCTGAAGGCTTACACCCTAACCCGTCTAGTAGACTCCAAACTCCAAGCCCCTGATCCAGGAAGGGACCAATTTTTGGTGCGGCTTATATGGGGTTCTTTGCTGATAGCTTTGAAGGTTCCCCAGTATGCTTGTCCTTTTGCACTTTTTTTGGGTTCCCTTATGTAAACCCAATAGTAGGAACATTGGTACCCTTATTATTGGGGGGTTACTGGGGAACCCAGGTTTAGGGTGTCTGTTCCAGTTCAACATCCCACACACATAGCCTTGGTCAGGGAGCCCTATCTGTCTTGGCTGACAGCTTTCTGAGCCTCTTTAGGAACCTTACACCCTACCCCAAACCCTAAACCCTAAACCCCTCTACCCTAAATCCATCCAAGTCCCAAAAACCTAGAAAAACCGGCAAACACCCTCAATCCAGGGGTCTTAGTTGTTATCTAAATCTTAAGCCCTTAAAAAAAGAGCCCTAAACCCTAAACCCCAAACCCCTTAACGAGCAGCCTAAGCCCTAAACCTTTTGTCAGACCACTAAGCCCTAAACACAAAGCCCGTAGCTTTCCAAGTCTTCTGAGGAGGCCCTGCGCAAGCCTGGCCTTCACCAATCCGCATTCTGCAGAGAGTAGCCGCTCAGACCCGCTTCGGGGGGTTACTTTTTGTTTTTCGGGTGTTTTAGGTTGTTTAAATAGGGTATTTTTGAGGGCCATCGTGAGGTTTGAGAGGGATTTATAGGGTTTCGCAAGGTTTTAGGGCTTGAAAAGGGCTAGTCCGGTCTGAACCGAGCTCTTTTGGCGGCAGGGCTGGAGGTTCTCGGGCATCCGATTTAGCATCGCAGTCCCCCTGTCTTCCGCTTTCTCCCTCCCTTGAAACTTGAGACTTGAGCCCGAAGCCCTCAAAGCAAAGCACTAAAGCAAGAGCTCCAAAGCCCAAGAAACCCAAACGCCAAACTCCTAAACCCCGAACCCCTACACCCCAAACTCCGGAAGGACAAACCCCAAACCCCAAACTCCCCCCCACCCCAAAGCCGAACCCTCACCACCCCGCCGCTCCCTAAACGAAAAGAAAGACAACGACGCCTAGAGACAAAACCGCAGGCCCCAAACCCCTGTGTTGCGAGGCGCCCAAGGCCGAGCCGGCACCGACCTTGACGCCCGAGGCCGGTGCTAAGATGCTACCACTACCTGTCGCGGAGTAGTAGTAGTAGTAGCAGCAGTAGTAGTAGTAGTAGTCGTCGCGGTCGTCTGAGTCGTCTTCGTCGTACTCGAGGTCATAGTCGCAGTCGTTTTCGTAGTTCTTGTCGTAGTCGTTGTCGTAGTACAACCACGACGACCACTCCGCGACCGCCGCCACGACCACGTTGATCGATATCACTGTCCCCAAACTAGTCGCAAGGTACTGTAGGTTCCTGTTGCTTTGCTTTCCTTCTTGCGAAGAGCAACTCCAATGATCCCAGTGCTGATTCGCCATGATGTTTTCATCCTTTTCGGCACA
This sequence comes from Symbiodinium sp. clade A Y106, assembly GCA_003297005.1. Lineage (NCBI taxonomy): Eukaryota > Dinophyceae > Suessiales > Symbiodiniaceae > Symbiodinium > Symbiodinium sp. clade A. The sequence continues at coordinate 126,022 of BGNK01002946.1, forward strand.
CAGGTGCTCCGTAGAGTGTCTATCGGGTCATGCTCGGCAGCTGTTCGCACTCGGGCCCATTGGCCTCGGGCGCAAAACGCGTGCCACGCCTTTGCAAAAGTCTGGCGAATCGTCTTGGGGAGCCGACGATCACTAAATCGCGACTTACTGGCTTTGGGGCCTTCGGGGCCTCCGGTGGGTTTGTGGCGGGGCTGTTGCTGAGAAAGACAAGGAGACACTTGCGATGCAGACTCGAGAAAGATCAACAGCCTGCAGTTTCGATGAAACTGAGTGCCGGACAGCAGAGCATGCTCGATCGGCTGCACAATCATGCCGCGGCCCTGGGTGGCAAGTGCCTGGCGATCGGGTACAAGAACAACCGCACGAAAGTTCAGTGGCAGTGCGAACATGGACACACCTGGGATGCAACTCCAAACAACGCGCTGATTAACAAGAGCTGGTGTCCCGAGTGTGCCAGAAACAAGCGTCGGATCCCGCTGCAGCGGCTGCAAGAATATGCCAAGGCACGAGGTGGACGGTGTCTGTCAAAGAGCAAGCACAATGGATCGAGAACACAGGTGCTTTGGCAGTGCAAGCTGGGACACATTTGGAAGGCCACGCCGGAAAACGTTCTTAGCGCTGGAACCTGGTGCCCAAAATGCTCCCGCAAAGAGCGAACTCGCAGGAAGCGCAGCTTGAAGGACTTGCAGGAGCATGCTGCTTCCCTCGGTGGCCAATGCCTCGCAACTGCCTATGAGGGCATGGGGGCACCTGTGGTTTGGCAGTGCGGCCATGGTCACACTTGGCGGGCACGCCCCAACCACGTCCTGAATAAGAACACTTGGTGCCCTGTCTGTGCGGGGAGGGCTCGACTCGACTTGCTTCGGCTGCAAGAGCATGCAGCACGTCGGGGTGGCGAGTGCTTGACTGCTGAATATGTGAACAGCAGGTCGAAGGTGACCTGGAAGTGCCAGAACGGCCACACCTGGCAGGCAACACCCGGCAACGTTCTCAATAACGGGCGGTGGTGTCCTCACTGCCGGAAAGTCGGTCTACCACGCCTGCGGGCCCGTGCCTCTGCGCTTGGTGGAAGGTGCTTGGCCACGTCGTACAAGAACACGGCGGAGAAACTTCTCTGGGAATGCAGAGAGGGGCACAGATGGAAAGCCACTGCCAAAAGCGTGCTACATAGCAAGTCGTGGTGCCCGCTCTGTGCCGCCAGCACTTGGAGGACGGAGGCGGAGATCCGCAGCATTCTCGAGACGATTTGCCATCCAGCTCTGTTTCCTTCCTGCTATCCCTCTTTCCTGCAAGGCTTGCAATTAGATGGATACTGCCCTGATTTGTTGTTGGCTTTCGAGTATCAGGGAGAGCAGCACTACGATCCCGAGAATTATTTCCATTTTGGTGATCCTTCCAATTTCCACGCTCAGCAGGGAAGGGACGCTAGGAAGGTCGAGCTTTGCAAAGATGCCGGTGTGCGGCTCTTGATCATCCCATGTTTCGTGAACGACAAGAGGATCTTTGTTTTGACAGCTTTGCTACAGTGGTTCACTTGGGCTGAAATCGTAACGCCAGAACTTCCTGGCTGACGATGCTCCTGGTCACAAATTCGCGTGGGATGGCCTTGCAGAGCACACCCGCCGAGAGGTTTCATCTCATATAGACGTTCAGTTCCAGGCGATAAAATCACAGGTAGTCAGGTAGTTGCAGATGTCAGAGGAGTTCAGCATCCGTGCCACAAAGATTGCGAATGCTCTTGCCATTCCACGGCTCTTGTTTGGGAAGATTTGGAAAGTCGTCAATGCTTCGAAACGTGTGGTTCAGTTTGGGAGGGTTTGGGTTTGGGGTGTGGGGTTTAGGTCCCAAATCCAAAGCCCTAAGCTTTCTTTCAACAGGGCGGTTCTGCGGGTACCTTCTTGTGCTTCAGCAGACTCAGCAGACTCGTCCGAACCCCAAACCCTAAACCCCTAAACCCCAAACTCTAAACCCCTAAACCCCAAACCCTAAACCCCTGAACCCTAAACCCGAGGATTGTGGTTTCTGTGTTCTTGGATTGGGCCTCTCGGGACTCGGAAGTCTTGGACCAGAAGTCCCAATCCACAGGCCGGAAGGCAACATCACTGCAAAACTCTGAGAACGACGGGGTCCACGGCGCGTACATAGCCTAACCTAGACTTGTCCTTGGCACCCCTTACGGTTCCATACGAACAATCCTTCCCCGCCCTCGAAGATAGTATGAGAAGGGGAGTCCCCAGGCTGCTTTCCTGATGATTGCCTGCGCTTCAGATGGTGCAAGCCGCGTGCAACCATTTACCCTCGACCCCTAATGCTCCAGAGCCCTAAACCTGCAAACAAACGCCGAACCCTTAACGACAAAGACGCAAGAAGTTTTCAGAGATCAGGGCTGCCAAGACCCCGAAACCCTAAACCTCAAACCCTAAACCAGCCTAAAATCCCAAAACCTAAACCGTAAGCCCCTAAAGCCTAAACCCTAAAGGACGAAGATGAAGACGACGATGAGTTGGACGATCCAGCAGCGACCCCGGCCCCCAAACCTGAAGCCCTGAAACTCTAGAGCTCAACTCTAGAGCTCGAACCCGAACCAAACCCTACAGAACCCTACTAACCCGTACTGTGCCCTACAACACCCTACTAAAGCCCTGGAAGCCCTGCGAAACTCTGAACCCTTAAAGCTGTTTTGTTGTTTTGAGCTGCTTTTTTAGTACCCCAAACCCTTCGAAAACTTTCAGGGCATTCGGGAGAATCAGGGATTATTGGATCAGGGGTTTAGGGTTTTAGAACAGGGTTTAAGGCTTAGCATAACCAGGAAACCCTCAACCATAAAGTGTATAATCCCAGGCCAAGATCAAGAACCCAGCCAAGAGAGCCCAAACCCTAAACTCTAGACTCTAGAAGGCAACAAGAACCCCAAAGCTTCATGCAAGAACCCCAACCCCCGGAACCGTGACGAAGCAGCACCGAAGTGCGGAACGCTCAAAGGATCAGCAGGCAGAAAGTAACGGTATACCTAAGGTAGCTAAAGGATTAAATCCTTAGGGTTTCAACGCCTGGACGCCGAAAGCCTTGGTCTTGAAAACAGGTGCTCATGCAGGGGGCCTTAATGCTTAAACTAGGCTTCTATCAGGGTTCCTGTTAAATGGGTCTGTCAGGGTTGCTATACGGGTGTAATATACGGCCCCATCATGAAGCCGGGGCAGATGCTTGAAGGTTTTGTGGCTGTGGCCTTAAGACCTAGGATTTGGGTTTCAGGGATCAGAAGAGCTTGGGATTTTGGGTGCTGGTGGTTGTTGTTTATTGTCTTGGATTTGGTGCTTAGGGTTTAGGCTGTAGTGGCTGCGGGCTTACGGTTTAGGATGTGGGTTTAGGATTGCAGACTTCTGGCCCTACAAACTGCTTCTTCATTTCATTTCTCTGCATAAAGGTCGAAAGGTCCTGCACAAACTGCAACGGCCTAACAGGAAGGAGGAACCCTTGCTGCCTGGAACACGGGTGCTTGCCGACAAAAACTCGCCCTGCACGCCAATCCAAATCCAAAACCTAAATACGAAACTGCAAAAAGCCTTATCCCCGGAGCCCTGCAGCCTAAACCCGTTCAAATCCCCTGCAAGCCCCGAAACACCTCAAAATCCGTGAGTTAAGCAATACTCCTACAAACTCCTACAGGGAAATCGGGATCTTTGAGACATGGACATGGTGAACAAACGTAAGCATACACCGTCAACCCTACACTTTTCCAACCCCCGTAGAATCACATTATCAAGCCCGTCAAAGCCTTCCCAAAAGCCCTTACAGAATACTGATACACCGCCCCATAAATGCCACGAGAGATCATCCCTAAACCCCAAACCTAAACTCGAAGCCCTCAACCCTAAAACGCAAAGAACAACCCTAAGCCCAAAAACCTGAGTCTTCTAAGGTCCCGAACCCTCGTCGTTCCTGGCGCTGCGCCAGCGCCGGCAAGTCTGAGGGCGTGCCGGGGCGCCCAAGCCTCCAACGAGTCTCGTGAATAGGGTTTAGGGCTTGGGGTTTAGGGGTTCGGGCTTATGTTTTAGGGTTTAGAGTTTCAGTGGAGTTCGTGTTGTCTTCGATGCTTCCTGGAGCTTGATTTGAAGGCTGTAGGTGTAGAGTTTCGGTGTTTTTGGATTCAAGGGTTCCCTGTTTGTTTTCTGTTCATGGGCTTCAGGGGTCAGGTTTTGTAGGGTTGAGGGTTTTCAAGAACTCGGGCCTCGGTCGAAGCCAACCGCCGCGCAGCGTCAGGCGTTTCGGGTTTAGGGTTTATGGTTTATCTTTTTTATCTTTAGGAGTAGAGTAGGTAACCTTTAACTTTTCGAGAATTATATTACCCATACAATCCAAAACGTCAGCCTTCAGTTCAACTAGGATACTGGACACGTGGGTATCGGGCGAAAGTGAGTCCAATCCACAGCAAGCCTGGATCCTGAACCTCAAAGCCAAAACGGAGTCAGCCCTGCAACCATATTCTGAAGGCCATTGCCTTTAGGCCGTGGACGCTGATCCCAAAATGCTGATGGCGTTCTGCTTGCTATCAGGTTTGGTGGGATCAAAAACAGTTTAACCTGTGGACCCGAAATGTTTCCACAAGGTCTAAGCTCCAAAACGTTCAGGGTTCAGCGGATTTGGGGGTTGAGTACCTACAGGCCCCAAATCCCACAACCTACATCCGAAAAAATGGTTCTCAACCCCCAAGGCGCCTAAACCCCCAAAACCTAAACCCCTAAACCCCATGAACCCTAAACCCTAAACCCTAAACCCCTGAACCCTAAACCCTAAACCCCTGAACCCTACACCCTAAACCCATACCTAACTGTTCCAGGGGCGGTGCGCGGCGGACGCCCGCCCCGACCGCGAAGAGGGCGGCACGGGGAGCGGCGAAGCCTAAGGCGAAGGTGCCCCATGGGAGGGTTGTAATACAGGGGCAGTAGGAATTAGACAGGGTTCCCAGACCTTTCAAAATCCCTTAATTAGGGAATATACCTTAAATCATATTAGGGATCCTATCATGATATACAGTCTATTCCTTAATTACGGGATTTTGGAAGGTCTGGGTAAGAATTAGAGTAGGGTTCCTTTCACCTAAGGGTTCCCCAGAGGGTTCTTACAAGGGTATGAGGGTTTATATAGTTCCGGGGCCTTAATAATTACAATTGGGTTTTAGGGCTTGCTATGCTAGAAGTAGAGGCACTTATAAGGGACCTCTCTTCGTATTTAGTCAGACCCTTATAGTAGCCGCGGGAGGTGATAAAATCAAAGCACTGGCAGCCAACCTATTGCAGGACCACCTAAACCCTGAACCCCAAACCTCAAAGCCCAAACCCTAAACCCTAAACCCTTGGATGAAGGTCAGACGCAAAAAGAAGTTCAAACAGCCGAATCCCTGTACCATACCCGAATACGGCAGCATAAGTTACAGAGTGGGAGCTTGATCAAGAACTCCTGTGGTTCTTTGTACTTGGAGGTTCGTTGATAGCTATGAGTGGAGTGATAAGTCCTCTGGTACAGGTTATAAGTATAGTTATCCTACTTTTTAACCCTTCTTATAACCATCCATGAACCTCCAAGTTGGAGCCCAAAGACCAGATGCACATAAGGATCTCACAGTTCAGTTTCAGGGAAGCACGCTCAGGGAGTAGGGTTTCCGGCTTAGGCGATTTCAGGGTTAGTTGAGGAGTCCCCCTTAAAGATGTCGTGTGCGGAGCCTTAAACCTGAAACCCCAAAGCCAAAAGTCCTACCCTGAATCTAAGGGCCTAAGCTGCAAAGCCAACGCATCACCGGCACTGATGCCCTTCGCGCCTTGGTGCCCGCAAAGGTGACATAAACACAGCCATACGGTTGATGGTATAAATCCTGCAATACCTTAATGACCCTAGACTCTAGACTACGGGAATTACGGTACGGCTGATGGACAAAATCCTGCATTACCCATTATAAGGAATATACCATAATTCCCATAGTTTAGGGTCCTTAGGGTCATGCAGGATTTTGTCCATCAACCGTATATTCCTTAATACAGGTGGTTTGCAGGGTTTGTATCATCAACCGCACGACCTTAAAGTCGCTCAGAGGGGCAATGTTATGAGCCCAACTCCCGGACCCTGCAGAATGGTAGCTTTGAAACAATAAACCCTAAACCCCTAAACCCTAAACCCTAAACCCCTAAACCCTAAACCCTACACCCTACACCCTAAACCCTAAACCGTTGAGCCCCGTAGGAAAAGTGCATAACCCTGAATCCGGTAAGTTATTGGATCCGTAGCTCCTAAGCCCCAGGAATCTTGAAACATCCCAGACCTTCCAAAATCCCTTAATCAAGGAATATACCTGAAATCATATTAGGGATCCTGTTATGATTTATGGTATATTCCTTAAATTTTGGAAGGTCTGGGATCCTTCCCGCTTCTGTTTAGGACCATGCGCAACCCAGTAGGGAAGTGTTACTTTTTTCTTAGCCCCAAGAAGAGCGCCAGGCGCCAAGCTCCGAAAAGCCCGAGACGCCGGAGAAGTTGGAGATGTCCGAGAAACCCGAGAAGGCAGAGCTGATGGTAGGGCCTGATAGTAGGTTTTTGGGTTTAGGGATGAAGGTGGGGCCACAATACTTACAGTGAAGCGGGTTAGGGTAAGGGTCTATGGGTCATTGGGGTGCAGGCAAACGGTTTAGGGTTTCATGCTATAGGGCTTGGGGTGTTAGGGGATACTTAGCACGATGAACTATGACTGCCATGGGAATCTTGCTGTGTTTACCACCGACGAGACTTCCAAATCTTCTTCTGATTCCCACCGCCCTTTTCTGTGATTCTAAACCCTAAACTCTTTCCGGTCAAGAGCCTCGAACCTCAAGTTTGCATGAAAGCAGCAATTGCCGCCATACTAGTCGCCAGATATGAGCTAATTGCTTTCCGACAGTTTTGGGTTTAGGGTCGACACTGCCTGGAAGACGACATCGTGCAAGCACATCAAACACCTTATTGGCCAGAATCCCCCAAGGCTAATGCCCAAAATCGTCAAACACCAGACCCTAAACCGTAAACAGCGGGCCCTAAACCCCCAAAGTCCCTGGAACCCTAAAGCCCTGAACCTTAAACCACTGAAAACCCTAAACCTCTCGGCTGCCGTCAGAAGTCCGGTCGTCGATCCCGACGGTCGGATTCTCGTGGAGGCGAGAAGTTTGTGTTGGGGGTTGTATAAGGCTTTTGTAGAATTTTCGAGGTTTCTACAAGACTTCGGAATAATTTCATAATGCTTAGGAAGTTCGGGGTTTAGAGGTTTTTTTGTCGGTTGAGGGTTGCAGGGCTTAGTGATCGGGGTTTTGGGGTTTCGAGGTGAAGGCTTCTGGGCTTGGGGTTTAGGGTTTAGGATTTAGGGTTTAAGGGGGCTGGGGGGTGGGCAGTGTTTGGGAGTTCCTTTTTTTGGGGGTTTAAGGTTTGCGGCGTTTGGGCTGCGCTTGGGGATTTAGTGGTTGCATGCTTGTTGAGCCCTTACAGTGGAGGATCAGCGGGGTGGGGGCGAAAATCGTTCGCAGTTGGACGTACCTTGACCTTGACTGGTTGTTGAACTCAGAGAACGATTCGCGAGTACAGTGTCAACCGGATCCTGCCGAAGGTCGGAGATGGCTTCCATCCGGTTGATGATATAAATCCTGCATTACCTTAAGGACCCTGGGAATTATGGTACATTTCTTCTTATGGGTCATGACCCCCTAAACCCTAAAACCTAATCCCTAAACCCTAAGCCCTATTCCTTATTATGGGGAATGCAGGACTTGTAGCAGCATCCATCTCACCGACAACGGAGCCAAAAAGGTCGAAGGTCGCTCTGGCGAAACCGGGACTGTAATACAGGGGCCTTAATAATTAGAACAGGGTTCCTCTAAAGGGGTCCTTTAAGGGTTACTAGGAGGGATGTATAAGGGTACTGTAATATAAGGGCATTTATAATTAGAATAGGGTTTGGGGTAGATTATACTGTAATTCTAATAAGGACCCCCCCCTCAAAAAAAAAAAAATAGTATAGGTAATTGTTAAGGCCCCTATACTAAATCCTCATATTAGCCCTTATAGTACCCCTTGTATAGACCCCTTTGAACAGGACAAGACCTGGTGGGTGTTCGGCTCCACAGCACTGGCAGCGCTGGCTATGTGGGTAGTTGTCAAAATTATGGTCCCTTTTTTGGGGTACCCTAAATAGTAGGTGCCGTACTATATTAGGGACCCAAAAAGGGACCATAATTTTTGAGAGCCACCCATGTACATTCTGCGGACTTGCTCGGAGCTCTGCAGGATCTTCGGCCCAGCAGCTGCAAGGCGGCGACGCAAACGCTGGTATCACTAGAACTGTCGATGGACCAAATCCTGCATTACCCATTATAAGGAATATACCATAATTCCCATAGTTTAGGGTCCTTAGGGTCATGCAGGATTTTGTCCATCAACAGAAGCTCAAGCTTCGGAAGCTTTGAAACCGCACTGGGAGGAGCTCGTTTGGATATATGCAGATACTTATATATATATGGATATATATATATATATGTATATGTATATGTATATGTATATGTATATGTATATGTATATGTATATGTATATATTTATGTAAGGGGGAGTCTAGAGTCAGGGTGAAGATTCGGGAGTCCCATACTGAAGATAGCATGCAGCTCATGCAGCCGAGTCACAGCTGGAAGCTATGGTTAGGTTTTGAGCTTGGTGGCTTGAATACTTGGTAAAAGCTGCACTGTGGTATAATCTAGACAGATCCAAACCGTGAAGGAGAAGCTACTGGCGCGTGGTTGCCTGCAGCACAACTCCTGAGGAATAGACCCATAATTTACAGGTGTATCCTTCTTATTACCCCCTGGTTCTTAGCAGGGAATGGGGGTTTGGGTTATAGGGACTACTGTAAGGGACCCCAAGGGACTATCATAAGACACGGCGGTGAAGCATTACAGCCCAAAGCCCAAAGCCCAGAGCCGTAAAATGCCGTCTCCATCAAAAACTTCGAGGGCTCAGAGTGCTTGTGCTTAGATGGGCACTGCAGGTATGCTTGAGCTGGTAAACACTGAATTCTGAACCATGAAACCTGAACCGCAAACAGACTGTAAGGCTCAGCTCCTTTCGGATTAATGGGAAATGCTTGTGCCAGAACAATTAGCATAGGGTTTTGGGGTTGATTCTCGCACAGATGTCATAAGAGCCGTAATTACAATACTTGCTACTGCTATTCTGTCTGGTTCTTAGTAGGGAATGGGGGGACTATTATTGGGGATTATATAGGGCCTACTATAGGGATCCATTCCCCCATTCCCTACTAAGCACCAGACAGTATTATTCAGGCTTCACTGTCATGAACAGGCCCAGGGACGCTGCCTCCTCCGCCGCCGCCCCCACCCCCGCGCCCAGAGCGCCAGGTACTGCCGACCTAGTATACCTGCAGTCTCCATTACAGTTTTTACTCAAGTCTATGGTGAGAATTGCGTGATTGTGTACATATATATATATATATACATATATACCTATACCAAAGCAGGATAGCAAAAAAAGCAGTGTTGGTAAGGGCTTGAATCCTATAGGAGTTAGCATTCCCTGGGTTGCCTATCTTGTCTACATTCAGAAAAGGCCTCCCGAAACCCTGGTCTGATTCCTGCCCTGATTGCGAAGGATTCGAGATTTTGGGTTTAGGGTTTGGGGTTTAGGGTTGAGGGTTTGGGGTTTTGGGTTTTGGGGTTCAGGGTTCAAGCCGCAAGGTTCAAAATTCGCAGGTCCCGTGACATTCTTAGTAGGATGACCCCAGTAGCGCGGTTTTTCAAAGGCGTTCGGTTCGGGTTTTACGGTCGCGGTCTGGTCGTGGACTCAGAAATCGAAGGCTACTCTTGTCGACTGTGATACCAGCATCTGAAGTCTTCGCTTCATCCTGTTCGAAATCATACTACGCCATGGCCCAGGAATTTTCGACTCCTGTGATGCGACCGGAGAAAGCTGTTTGCTGTCCTAACTTCTTCTTGTAGCGTACCTAGATGCCCGCTGGATTCATAGTGGGGGCTGGTGCCGGGCAACCCTTCCAATATAATATAAAGAGCCGCACGCTACTGACGCTCCGGGGGTCAGCAAGGCCTGCCGCCCGCCATGCACATCCCGGCCCGACCCGCTTGTGCAGTAGGCTTGTTGATGAAGATCTTACTAAAGACCATAGTCATGGTAAAAAAGAGAACAAAGACGATGAGCATATAGAAGTCGGAATAATTTGTGGTCATACTGCATCATGCCCCTATATAACTATAAATTTAAATATACATATAAATATAAATATATTTATATATATATGCATATATATATATATATATATATACATATGTAAACAAATAAACAAATCAAGATAAATAAATATGAACAATAAATAAATAAAAAATATACACAAATAAATAAATATACATATATATATATATATATATGAATACAGTAGATACAGCATGATGCTGATCTAATTATCAGCGCCCGACTTTGATCTTCAAATGGGTGCAGCACCAGGCCCCAAACACAAACGGCAGTAGACCCCCGCACCTCAAACCAAAAGCACCGAATGGTAGGGCCTGGGTGGGGTTTAGGGTTGTTTAGGGTTCAGGGTAAGCCGTATATTCTTCACACTCCGCCCGAAAAGTCGTGGACACCATAAACTGTCGTAATGTCTCCAAGAGAGGAGAAATAAAGCAACAAACTATCCCACAATAAAACAGCTTTGAAGCCCAAAACCCCGAAACACCTAAACCCTTAAACCCAAAAGCCCCAAACCTTCAAACCCTAAATCCTAAGCCTTAAACCCTAAACCTACGAAGCCCGAGGCCCCTAAACCTTAAGCCCTAAGCCCTAGGCCCTTACACCCCAAACCTTGAAAAACCCAAACCCTAAACCCTCAAAACAAGACAGCGTCAGGCAGCCCCAGAGTCGCCTCCAGCGCCACCTCCGGCGCCGCCCCCGCCCCCGCCAGAGGCGCCGGCGGACGACGCCTCCGAGGAGACGGAGTTGAAAGAAGCAGCATACAGCTGTTTGTGCATGTGTATGCACTTATAGATATATGTGTACACATATACATACATACATACATACATACATACATATATACATATGTACGTATATACATATATACGTATGTACATATTTATGTGTATACATATCTACATGTGCAATTGTATACCTGTATACATGTACATATACATGTACATGTACATATACATATAGGTGTACATATTCATTCACATATACAGATACACACACATATATACATGCACACATTTTCATACACATATGACATAGTTACATAGAGACATAAGTACAACTACATATGCATATGCATGTACATGTAAATGCACATGTGCTTATACACACACATATATACTTACATATATACATATATACATTTGTACATATACACATATACACATATACACATATAAACATATATTCACATATACATATGTACATACACACACACATATATATAGATATATGTATACACATACATGTAGGGGTTCTTGTAGGTTTGTGTCTGGGGGGTATCGTCTTGGTTCTGCGGGGTTGTTCGTAGTAGTTTTTTTGCTGGGTGTTGAGGTTTTTGTAGTTCAAGATTCAAGGGTTTAAGGTTTTGGAGTCTCTTTAAGCTCTAGTTTAAGCATTTCGCGAGATGACGACAGAGGGTTGCAGAGGGCTTGCATTGGAATACGATGGTTTTTCAGCGTTCAAAAGGCCAAAGAACCCTTATGCAGCCATTGTGAAGCCTGTTTAATGCCCGTATAAAGAATCCTTGTAAACTCTTACACAACCCTTATCACATCCTGCAGTGCCTTATAAAGTAGCCCTTTTCCAACCCTTCTGCAGACTCTGCCAGAACGCCAACATGGACCTGAAACCCTAAGTTCCTGCAGACCCCTTATACAACCCTTTTATACCCCTTCTAGATGATTGAAGAAATCCGGAGAGAAACCCTCAACCCTTATCCCCATAACCCAAAAGCTCCTGCACCCCAAACCCCAAACCCTAAACCTTAGCCCCTAAACCGTGCGCGCATGAACTCTGCAACCCTGCTTCAAGGATCAGGGTTTAACCCCTAAACTCCAAACCCAATACCCAAACCCTAACTACTGTTTAAGGATCAGTGTATAGCCCCATAGCCCCATAAGCCCAAACCCTAAACTCCAAACCCTGAAACCTGTAAGCCTTAAGCTCCAAACCCCAAACCCAAAGCCCTAAAACCCTAAACCCTCGGCCCCAAACCCTGAGATCGAAATCCTACAGCCCTATAGCCTAAAAGCCAAAGCCCTAAAACCCTCAACCCTAAACCCTAAATCCCTAGAACCCTAAACTCTAAAACCCTAAAGCCCTAAAACCTTAAAACCCTAAACTCTAAAACCCTGAACTCCAAAACACTAAAACCCTAAAACCCTAAAAGCTTAAAACCCGAAACTCTAAAACCCTAAACCCCTAAAGCCCTAAACCCTAAAACCGTTAGCCCTACAACCCGAGAGCCTTGGCTTCGAAGTGCTCCGTTGAGGACCTTGATCCGACTCCAGAGCAGGGGCCCTTGAGTCTAAGCCATTTACAGGTGGGTAGTTATTAGGTGGGTAGTTCAGGGTTTAGGGTTTAGGGTTTAGGGGGGTTAGCAGTTTTGTTACCCTGGGCATCAAAACAGCCCAAAAGCCTTATGCAGTATGGTCTGTGGGCCCAAAAGCCTAATATATGAGTCCTTAGATTCCCAGGGTCAGACATCTAAGCCATTTACAGCTGGGTAGTTATTAGGTGGGTAGTTTCCCATACGCCTCCCATACCACTCCTATAAGGTAAAGGGGGTCTTATGGGAGTACTATGGAAGAAGAACTACCCACCTGTAAGGGGCCCTCAATTGAGGGTTTTTTGGGCTTTAGTGTTTAGGGTCTAGTGTTTAGGGTCTAGTGTTTAGGGTTTTTGGGTTGAGGGTTTTAAATTTTGGGTTTAGGGTTTTTAGTGTTTAGGGTTTAGGGGGTTTAGGGGGTTTAGGGGGTTTAGGGGGTTTGGGGGGTTTAGGGGGTGTAGGGGGTTTGGGGGGTTTAGGGTGTAATGTTTAGGCTTTAGTGTTTAAGGTTTAGGGTTTAGTGTTTTCGGGTCTGATATTCTGGTTTTAAGAGGGCCTTAGAAGGGTCTTGGGTTTTGGGGTGTTGGTGCAGATTTTGTCGGGGCGCCTAGTTTTCCGAAGCTTGGCTTGAGCTTTCGAGCCTTGTGGCTTAGGCTTTAGGGCTCTAGGCTTTAGAGCTTTGGTGCTTTAGGGCTTTAGGGCTTTAGGGCTTCAGGGCTTTAGGGCTTTAGGGCTTTGGGGCTTTGGGGCTTTGGGGCTTTAGGGCTTCAGGGCTTCAGGGCTTTGGGGTTTAGGGTTGTAGGGTGTAAAGGTTTTGGTTTCATGGTTTTTGTGGTTTAATGCTTTGGGTTTTTAGGCTTTAGCGGCGACGTGTTTCAGGTCCTTCGGGGGCCAGCTGTCCGTGGACGTGCTGCTGGCCGCTGAATGAAGGCAAAGTGGCGGGCAAGATCTTCGGGCGGCCAGAAGAAAACAGTCGCGGTCCTGGAGGCCATGGTCACCCTGCAAGGGGATGCCTCTGGACGGTCACTCTCAATGGATCGCCGACGACTCGCGGAGAAGCTTTTCAGCCGACTGCTGCAGTCGCTGGTCAAGGCCATCGAGCCGCTGAGGCGCATCCATGGCGATGTGTCAAATGCAGTGAGAACGACGCGGAGGAGATGTGCCTGCCCCCGGTCATACATGGCGTAGCAGGGACGGAGCCGCTGACTTTGTGCTGGCTGTGCACGGAGGCGCAGTTCTTGCGGTTGAACTTCCGCGAATGGCCCGCTGCGGGCGCACGGAGCATCAAATAAGGATGCTAGGCTAGACCGCCAGCAGCCAAGTTTCCGGTCAAGGCGGTTGGCAGGCCCCGCGGACACCGGAATCCTGTTGGTCGCCCCAGGCAATTCGGCCGTGCCGGCCGCGACTTGCCCCTCCTGGTCCGCCTGCTCCTGCTGTTGCTCTTCCTCCGCCCTGCTCCCGTCTGGCGTCTTGCTAGTAGAGTAGGCAACCTTTACCGTTTTGGGGGGTAGGATAGTCCCCATATAATCCTTTCCTTTACCTACCAAAACCTGCTTTTTGGTAGGTTCTTATCATGTACACCGATAAACCCTAATGTGGAATTCATAGGGGCCCCGCAAAAAAGTAGGTTTTGGTAGGTTAACTTTTAGTTCCCCATGATACTCGACAAGTAAGGCTTCCTTTCTCATGATTCAAGGCTACCTTTCATGGTTTAAAGCTTTCTTTCAGGGCTGGGTTGGGAGGAAGGAAACTTAAATTCAGGGTTTAGGAGGATCAGGGGATTTTGCAGGGTTTGCTTAAGGCTCCTGTTGGTTTTGGTTGAGGTTAGGATTAAGGGGTTTCGGCATTAGGATTAGGAATGTTTAGGAGGATCCGGCTTGAATATGGCAGGATATTATAAGTATCTTGGGTTAAAAGTACCCTTGTCTTATCTTGCTTATAACTCTACTTTGTAAGTCCCCCGTCCCTGTAAGTAAGCCCGCAACCCAGGGCCTGCTGGGTTGAGGCTTACCGTGTTTGAGGTCCTTAAAGGTTCACCGTGTAAGGTTCAGAGTTTGGAGATGTTTGGAGTTTAGGGTTTTAGGGTTTGAGGGTTTTAGGGTTTAGGATTTAGGGTGTGTAGGTTTTTTGGGTTTGGAGTTTAGGTTTGAGGGCTTCTTAACCCACGACGCAAAACCCTGCGACCCACAGCCCCATGAAAAGATGTAGAACATAAGTACAGTTATAATTGTCTCGAGCCCCACTTAGGATACCCGGACCCTCCAAGCACGTGAGGCCGCCACCCACGCAGTCCGCACGTGGCGGTTCGAAGAGATCTTCTTTCAGGCCTCAGGGGGTTCTGGTCCTTTGAGGCTTAGGATTATACGGGCCAGGCACCCTGATAGCCTGGGTTTATTTGCGATGATGATGAAGTAACCTGATTGAGAAGGTACGGCATGAAAGCTAATTTCAGAAGTTTTCTGTAACATCGGGGCCCCTCCTTGTTGTTGCTGTTGGCATTCTCGTGAAGCTGATCTGTGCTCAGTCCCCTCCTTCAGCAAACATTTCGTTGAAGTACTATAGGGGCCTTAATTAATAATAGGTAAGTTTTATTTTGGGGGCTCCTTAGTATAATTCTGGTATAATATACCCCAAATCCCAACAAGGCCCCTACATTTGTTTCTACCTGAGCTCGAATCACATGGACGAGGGTTTCACCCTTGCATTCCACGTACTTGTGTCAAGGGATACAGGGGTTTCCGAAAATTAGTGGTACGTTACTTTAGGGTCCTTATAATAAGAATCCTACTATTTAGGGTACTATGTTAGGGTCCCCTATTTCGGAAACTCCCATACTGTCACACGATGAGTAATTCGGTGGAGCGACGACCTCGCAAAGCCGGCAGACCACGACCCAACACCTTGTCCTGTAAGTTTAATCTCCTGAAAGCTACACCCCCCGGGATCCTGCCTCCCTGTCCCTACTCAACTACACCATTATACTAATACGTATCCAAAAACCCTTCCTTTAGACTGTTTAGACCCACTACAAGCGGTTTCCTAAGCAAAAGCCCTGTAAGCCTCTCTGAAACCTCGATGAAAGCCGATTCCCTAAAACCCGAAACTTTTCAGGCGCGGCACCCGAGGTGGTGCACGCCAGGCGTCTCGGCGCCAGGGCTCCGACACGCCACAGGCCCAAAGCCTAAACCCTGAGCCCTAAACCCTAAACTCTACACCCTGCACCGTTCGGGCTCCTACAGAGGACTTGGAAGACCTTGTGGGTTGGGGGGATCTATAGGGGACCTTCTAGGGTTCTTCAACCTTTGACCCCAAACCCTAGTGAACCCCCCCGTGTATACTTTATAACAAAGACCTAAAACAAAAGCAGGTTTCGGCAGGTTCCCTGGACCCTAAACCCCCTAAACCCTAAACCCTAAACCCCCTAAACCCTAAACCCTGTAGGGTTCAGGGGTTACGGCTGGGGGGAGCCCAGAAGTCTTTGGGATCAGAGGGTTTTGTACTGTGCTTTATATGGGGCTTGTCGGGTGTTATAGCAGGTGTCTAGGGGGTATGTAGTACATGGGGGGTCTCATGGATTTTACAAGGCTTTTTGGTAGGTTTTATGGCTTTTGCTGGGTTTGGCTTCAGTTGGGAAGGTCTTGCGAGGGTTGGATCGGGTAATGGGGTTTGAGGGTTAAATTTAAGCTGCATTGCGATATGTGTCGAGCCTGTGCGTGTTTTGGGCAAGCACAGGAACCAGGCTGGGGCAATCACAAACTACAGTGACACCCCCACTTTGCTTAGCAAACTGGCAAAACTGTTCCAACCTTCACATGCGCCCTGGGACATGTCCAAATTTGGGAACCAGGGGTTGGAAAGCAGAGTGCGGCTGATCGCGGAGCGGTGCTCAACGCAAGAGCACTGCACCTCAGAGCTTCTGCGCTACTATGACATATCATAGCAAGCATAGCTTGTTAAAGCACACTACATGATACTGTTGATGGACAAAATCCTGCATTACCCATTGTAAGGAATATACCATAATTCCCATAGTTTGGGGTCCTTAGGGTCATGCAGGATTTTGTCCATCAACCGTAGTCCCAGTAGTAGAGTAGGTAACCTTTAACCTTTGTTGGGTAGGAAAGTCCCTATAAAAATCCCTATACAACCAAAAAGGTTAACCTTTAGTTCCTCATGATACCCGACAAGTAGGTAGTTAGGTGAATGGTAGCTGCAGTTGCACGCCACCTTCCGAGATGCCCGCAAAGCCGAGAAATCCAGCCCCCAAGCAGTGGGATCCGAATTCATTCGCAGGATCCCAGGCGAAACCTAAACCCTAAACCCTAAACCGCTAAACCCTAACCCCTAACCCCTAAACCCTACACCCTAACCCCTAAACCCTAGACCCTAAACTCTAAACCCTAAACCCTAAACCCTAAACCCCTAAACCCTAAATCCTAAGCCCTAATCCTTGATCCCTTTTTCCTGAACCCAGAAGCTTCACCACTAGACCCTAAACTCCTAAACCCTAAGTCCTCAACCCTCCTTTCCGAAGTCCAAAAACCCCCCACCTGTTTAGGGTTTAGGGTTTAGGGGATGCCAGCACTCAGATTCGGATATTGAGAGATTCTCGATTTCGTGCCGTCGCTATGCAGAGCAGGGCTGCAATGGAGAGGCGGGAGGCAACCCTGGCCAACGACCGCCCAGACATTTGGCATCGCCAGGAGGCTAATATAGGGCCCTTAATAATTAGAATAGGGCTTTGGGGCCCATTGTCCCATTATACTATAATTATGATAAGGAACCCCCAGAACAGTATAGGTAAATATGAAGGCCCTTATATGAAACCCTAAACCCCAAACCCTAAACCCTAAGCCTCCAACCCTAAGCCTTAATTTTAACTGGGCATCACAGCAGCGAAGCAACTGCCTGCTTGGACGTGGACGTTGAGAGTCTTCGCATCCAGTTTGGCGTTGCGGCTTCATGGGTCTTCAAACGACAGTTTAGGGTTTAGGGTTTAGGGAATGCATGCATGGGGAATAGGGTTAGGGATATACAATCCGCAAAGAGGTATGAAACCAGTTGCTTCATTTCTAAGCCCCAAACCCAGAGCCTACAGCCACCCCTGTACCCTCTAACACCTCCATGAAAGCCGCAGTAGCACCCTGTGACAACCCTGTGAAAACTTGGTAGAGACCGATGAGACCTTTTCAAACCCGCAAAACGTGTTATACGTATTTAATCGGACCTCCTTTTTGGTCTCTGTATGATGTATGCTTTCCGAGCTCTAAGCTACCCGGCCGCTACTAAGCCAGGATTACCCCGAGACCCTTCGCCTAGTGCCCTGAACCCTGATCCCCAAGAAGCAATTATAGTACGGTTTGGGGTTTAGGGTTTAGGGTTTGGGGTTTAGGGTTTAGGGTATTTGTAGACTTATGGATCCCTCAAAAGGAACACCATAAAGTTCCCTCATAGAAACACTTATTGACTTATCGACCCCTTACAAGGAAGCCCCATGAAAGCCCCAAGAAGGCGGGCACAGCTGCCGAATGGTTAGATGCCGATCGGAAGGCGAATGGGACAGTGCCAAGGGTGGAGCTCTCTTTAGGCTTTTGGATTCTTGGCTTTAAGGTTTTCCGGGCTTGCGAAACTTTATATTCAAGAGGAAGCTGACATGAATTCAGGGCTTCCCTAACCTCCCAAACCCTAAACCCCTAGAGTAGACCCCTGGACCCTAAACTTGGGTGTTAGCTGTACCATGTTACGGACATCTGTGCTATGCAGGAAATGTTCGGGCCCAGGCCCTCTCCGTTACAGATTCTGGACCACCCGGGGCCCTCTCTGTTACAGCTTTTTGGAACATCCGGGACCCCGTCCGTTACAGATTTGGGAATAGACGGAGGTGTAACGGAGCTGTAGCCGAGGGTGTAACGGGGCTGTAACGGGCTGTAACGGAGAGTGTAACGGAGCTGTCACGGAGCCGTAACAGAGGCTGTAACGGAGCTGTAACGGAGGGTGCAACGGAGCTGTAACGGAGGGTGTAACGGAGCTGTAACGGAGCTGTAACGGAGCTGTAACGGAGGTGTAACGGAGGGTGTAACGGAGCTGTAACGGAGCTGTAACTAACGGAGGGTGTCACGGAGCTGTAACGGAGGGTGTAGCGGAGCTGTAACGGAGCTGGGGCGGAGCTGTATCGGAGGTGTAACGGAGCTGTAGCAGAGGGTGTAACGGAGCTGTAACGGAGCTGTAACAGAGGCTTTGGCCGTTGTAGCTGGAATGTGTAACGCGCACCCTCCCGATCCTGTTACAGGGCGCCGGAACCTGATCATAAGCCCCANACAGAGGCTTTGGCCGTTGTAGCTGGAATGTGTAACGCGCACCCTCCCGATCCTGTTACAGGGCGCCGGAACCTGATCATAAGCCCCATAGCAGAACATGGTAGAGTTGAAACCCAAGGCATAGGCACTCTGTGGCTGACCGGTTCAACTTCTTCCCATCTGCTCACCATATCCCAAGCCACTCCGAGATGAGGCTTCAGGAGAGGTACCAAGCGTTGCGCGTGTGCGAGAAGCTGGCGGTAGCTGCCTAGTGGGAATCCTGTCGTGTAAAGCACGTCACCGTAAGATGCTAACACCAAAGCGAGAAGCGGAGGGCACCTGAAAATGCCGAGGATCGCAGCTTTGGACAACCTTTCCAACATCCACGCTAGAAATACATTCCAGATGTTTTCGCGGACTTTGACGGTAGCGGGCTCGAGGAGCTCGACAAAGAACCAATGCGGGGTTTTCGGCGGAGCTGAGGTCCAGGGTTCAAAGCTTTACCGATCCTGGCTGCAGCGTCGCGAACACAGCTCGCCACAGAAGGCTCCCAGCCAGAAAGCACTCTCTCGAGCGACGAAGCGATTCTCTCGCAGACCTTGGGCGGGAAACTCGAAGCAACTTGAGTCCAGCTGAGCTTACCCTGCGCCGTCCGGCCACGGAGGGCAGTGTGCTCGTGCCCTCCCAAACACAACTCCTCAGTTCCCGCGAGGTCGAGGGTGGCCATGGCTGGTTGAAACGGCAGCTGTCAAACCTCCGAAACTCAATCCCTTTAGCCTGAAAAAGAGGAAGCAGACAAGGCTGTTGCCTGAGCCAACTTGCATCAGGGCTTTCTAGCCAGAAAGGGATGCTTAAGGCCAAGCATTGCTTAGCGATCTGCGCCACGAATGCACAGTGCTGGTTTCCACGCCGAGCTTCAGCTGCCAAGTTTCCGAAGCTCTAGCACTCCTTCAGACCTTTCTGTAGACCTGACAGGGGGCCTCACTGCAACAGAGAAAGTCTCGCAGGGCGGCGACATGCCAACACCTACGAAAGCTCCTGTACATATCGCAGCAGCAATCTTACTTTGCAAAGCAGGGTCGAGCAAGTCCTGAGATGAGCCATCGGTCCAGTCGAAAGTGAGAGCCCACAGCCCTCGGTGAGCGACTGCTTTTGCAACTCCTTGTTTTCCGGCGTAGAGGCAAAGGTAGCCGGGCGAAGAAGGCCTTTCTCGAGCACTCTTGCGGCCGCCCGGCCACACAAATTGCTGGAGAGCACTCGGCAAGAAAAAGTGCTCCTTCCTTGCTGAGCAAACTGGCCGCTGGCTCTCCCTCAGCGATGAAAGATGCTGAGGGAGAGCAGAGGTGCCTAGAAAGCGGCAACTAAAAGTGTTAGTCCCTGAGCGCGCCGGGGATCAAACGCACCAGCGCTCTTGCTCACGACTGTAGGAGCTTGGGCTGAAAAACTGGCCTCTGCGGGCGAACTGGCACCTGCAAAGTCTGCGGAAGGCGCGCAAAGGTTTGCAGCAGAACAAGTTTCAAAGCAGCTCTTGACAGCTTGAGGCTGGACTGAGTCGCGTAAAAAGAACTCATCTTCAAGCTCAGAGAGCCCTTGCAGCTGGCACGGATCCAGACCCCAGGCCTTGAGCTTTTCGTCGAGGGGAGCAAAGTTTGACAACTCAGCTTGCCGAAGCCAGACCGGCTCAGCAATGCAAGGCGACCTCAGCTTGCAAGATCGCGTAGGGTCGTCTGCGGGGTTGTCAGCAGAAGCTACGTATGCATGGCACGGGTGCAGGTCAAAAATGAGTATCGATGGGACTGGGCTTTGCAGCAAGATGTTGAGGCGCGGCGAGCTGGATCGACCTTTTATCAAGCAGCCTAGGCAGACTTGACCGATCCCAAGCTCCTGCTCCGAGGACCAGTTCCTTCTCGTTGATGTGTGAGAGCTCCGCTGCTTCCCTACGAGATGAAATGCAAGACAAGAGCTCGCGCGACTTGAGTCCAGAGGGTGCTGGTCTTGTATGCCTCTCCGGGCAATTCAGCCTCGGGGTCCAGACACCCGTGGCTGCGCAGCAGTGCGTCCGCCGGGCTCAGCAGTTTTGACCCAATGTCCCTTGGCCAACGTGTGCCGCAGAAGCTCTTTGGTCAGAGCTGGGCCCACCTGTGTAGCAACTGCGGCGCCTAGACAATCAGACGCGTCCGTGCACACGAGGAGGGCAGCAGGTTTTGCCCTCAAGTTCGTATACAGAAGCGGCGCAAAGGCCGCAAAGGACGCTAGAACGAACAGCTCTGCTCCGAGAGCCGCAGTGCTGGCAACAACAGCTCGCCGATCCTTGCCCCTCTGGAGGCGGTACATCTCTTGGACTAGGCAGAGGCACCTCCTCCTGAACATCAGCACCGAAATCCAAGAGCCTGCCAGGACCTCCAGCAGTGCAACAGAGAGGCGAGGGAGTCGAGCAGCCTGTACGGTCAGGTATGACGGACCGAGCCTTCTTCGCTTTCGGCCTTTGTTTGTGCACAGAATCGCTTTGTCGGATGCCGAGGCAAATGTGCTTGCTCATAGGCAGTCTGGATGCGATCGATCAATTGCCTGCTCGCTGCCGGCCTCGTCGAGAGGAAACTGGCGAGGGATTTATCACCACCAGATCGTCGATCACAATGACAGTGACTGGAAACGTTCTGCTGGGGCGTCCGTGCAAAGTCAACAATTGCTGCAGCGTCAAAGTGCCTGCTGAAAGGAACAGTCCAACGTGCGCTGCCTGTCCGAACGTGAAAGCGTTCCCGTCGCCCGTAGCAAGGGTCCGGAGCGCAACCACTGAGAGGACGAGCGCCAGAATTCAGGTTTGAAGCTGGGCGGATGTTGCAATTCCTTAGGAGTGTATTCGCCTGCCAGAATGTAAAGCTTCGTTCGGTCCTCGGACACCTGAAAATACTAATAATAATAATAGTCTTAATGTCTTCGGCGGAAAACAGAAAACGTTCGGAGTCCTCGAGGCCCAGATCGAGAAGCGCCGAAGCGGCCCCCAGTGTTCTGAGCCATCTCACGTCAACTGGCATCTGGAGGTTGACAGGTCTCGCGTCAAGGATAAGTCTATCCTGCCCCAAGGGTTTGGGCTTTGGGCAGCGAGAACATTCCACAGGATGCTGTAAGGTCGACTCGTCGACTTCCGAAGCTGGAAAAATGGCTAAGCGACCTCCTCGGTCGAGCGAGCAGCTCGAACCGAGCTGCTTTGTCCAACGTTCTAACTCGAACCCGGGGTAGATCTCGCCTGACCTCCTGAAATGCGAAGGATGCTCATACAAGGAGCCTGAGCTGCCGATCCAGAAACGGTCGAGGATCGAACCCAGGTGCTGGAGGGAAGCTCAGCCTATCCACCTCCACTGCTTTCGCAGCCGCTAGAGTCGGAGCTCGGGCGTGCTGGCTGGGCTCCAGTGCTGCCTCCTGAGACAGCGCGGACAACTGCTCCTCCTCTCTCTCCACCTTGCTCGCAGCTCGGCCCACGTCGGCCGCAGTAACTTGCTCTGCTGCATTCCAAACCTTAACCTTCCTAACCAAACTAAACCAACCTCGCTCCAAATCCAAAGCACTTCGGCAAGAGTCGGAGGATGAATTTGCAAAAGGTGTTGCGAGGGCGTCTCCAGAATGAGCGCCGGACCCGAAGGCCAAGAAGACTATCGACGCTCAAACTAATGAGCTCGAGCGCCTGATGCAGCTCGGACTTCACGCTGTCTGGCGAAAGTCTAAGCTCCTCAAGCAACTTGATGAAACATGGAAATGCACCACTTCGGCTAGGATCCCAAAGAGCACGGCGGTGCAAAAGGGACCGAAGATAAGGATCCTCGGCCAACAGGCAACTCAACTCCTTCCAAAGGTCAACGGGCCGACCTGCTCCTGGAAGCTGGGCGCCGTGAGGCGCCATCCGTGCTGGCTCGGATCGGGCCAGCTCCTGCAACACAAAATCACTTGGCCCCTGACCCCGAAGGACCCGATGGCTTGTCAGCGCCCTTTCCGGCGCCCTTCTCGAGATCCTTTCCACCTCTAGGATTTCGACTCTCATCATCAGCGCCTGCACCCTCTCCGGCACCTGGCAGCTTCTGCTTGCTCAGCATCCAAATAGCCTTCGACTTCTTTGACGCGATGCAGCAGGACACCTGCCCAGCGGGAGTCGATGAGGTATGGAAGTTTTCGCTGGCATCGTGCCCAATGTTCCGCTTGGCCTGGAATGCTGACAATGGTGCAGGTTGTTCAAGAAACAGCTCCTGGGCAAGGACCCAGCTTCCGGCGTCCAAAGCATTTTGATCAATGCTTGCTATCGATAAAGCAGCACGCGCCGTGGCTTCGGACACTTTGTTTTCTCGTAGACAATCCCACACGCCAGCAATCGCCCACACTAGGCGAATGGTCGCGGGGTAAAACCCCAACCTCGAGCGACGCTCGAGCCAGCCTCGAGCGCTTGCTGAAGCCGACGCGAATGGGCCTCCGGCTCTGCGATTGAGCATGTCTTCTTCTAGCTGCTGCTCGATGCTTTCATGAATCTGTTCTGGGCGATGCTTCAGACTGTCACGCAGGAACCTCCAGGCTGTAGCTTTGGATCTAGACACCGAGCCAAGGCCCGGGCCTGATTCAGCGGAACCCGAAGCATCCCAGCATCCCAGCCGTCAAGAAGGTTGTCAAGCGTCTTCTCCTTGGCAGCCTTCTTCTTTTGCGATGCAAGCTGTTTCACGATCGAGGTTGCTGGCTCGTGGTCTGCTTCCTCGACTCCCCCTCGCCTGGAAAATCATTCAATCCACCTGGAGCACCTGCACGCAAACCTTGGATCTCATGGGGTTCGCCCGGAGAAATGCTGACTGCATGGCAGCGCGAGCCACAGCCGGGGTTCAAGCCCGCCACCTCTCGAGCTGCACCTGGGACACGAGGCGTCCGGGCACTGCTCTTTGCTTCGGCGGTTCTTGGCTTTGGCTTTGAGTCCTGCAGGCTTCTCGGGCATGGCGGCTGGAGCCGGAGGACTTAAGTCGCGGAGCCTGGCAAGAATTTCGGACACGTTTGTCTCGAGAGCCTTCAACCGGGCCTCGTTGCTGTCATCCTCTGACGCCGCAGTCATGAAAGCAAAATGCTCATTTGCGACTTGCACAAGCCCAGACGCAAGCGGGAGAGCAGGATGTTTTGAAGAACCCGGAAAAAACGGAAAATGGTGGTGGGCTCGGCTTCCCCGTCGAAATCCCCCTCCCTCTACTCTTCTGCTTGCGTTCTCACTACATCTGTTCAACGATGTGGAACAGGATTCTTCTTCTTCCTTGGGGGAAATTTCTGGAGTCGTTCACATCCTTTCTCCTCTCTGGGGCCTCGCAGATGCAGATGGCACGATTCTCCCCTCATGACCGCACATGATCTGCTGTTCGGATGTGAGATATTTCGGCTCAGGCCGGTGTATGGCTAGGCCTCGGTCTTGTAGGAGGGTCTGTTGCTTGAGGAGCTTGCTGCACAGCCTATTCCTTTGGAGCTCCGTCCTCCTGAGTCAGGACTCCTGAGTGCATCTGCCCATCACTGTCATCTTTCGACTTTGACAGGCTTGATCCTCGCTCGATCGCTTTCGGATCGCTATTGGGTTTGCTGCTAGGGCCAGTGATTGATCTCATTTGCTTGTTGCGGGCCTGGTGGGTCGCTTGGATTCGGAGTCAGCTCAGAATTTTGGTGCAGCGACCAGGGCCCTTGTACAGGGTCCTTTGATGAGTGATATCGAGGGTTTGCTGCAGCAGATTTTGCCGAGTGTCCAAGCTCTATCTTTGGAAGTCCAGAGGCAGGGGCAAGAGCTCCGTAGGGTGAAAGAGCTGCTTGAGGCAGCAGGGGATTCGAGCTAGTGACAGCGGAACCGCAAGCCACTCCCACTCCTTCGCAAGAGCCCTTAAGTCCTACTAATCCTTGCACTCCACCTCGTAGCTTTGCGAATCGTGATCTGGGTCGTTTTTCCGTGGTGTTACTCAGACCCCTTCGGGTGTAGGTTCCCGCCCTTTAGGTTCCCCAAACGGGCCGTGTCAGGCGGCAGCCTCTTCTGCCAACAGCAGCACAGGCAGTATTACTGAGGAGGAGCGCCGCGCGATCGCGCGCCGCATGGGGGGCTTCTTTTCTCGTTGCCTTCAGGGAGGCCACCGCGGAGAGCGTGGTCGCCACGCCAATCCTTTGCAATCTCGGTGCTACGTTGTCATTCGAGATTTCGAAGGTGCTGTATTCAATCCTCCATTGCGGTATCTGCGATTTCAACCTGTGAAGATCTTTGCAAGAGGGGTCATCGTGTTGGAGAGAGCATTTTCTGTGGCTTTCCCGCGCAGTGGGAAGCAAAGCTAGCCTGTGAATCTGCAGGGCCAGTCCTCCCTCAACTCCGCGATGTCTGAGGCATCTGCCTCAGATGCCAGCCAGCCAAGCCGAAGCAGCTGCAGAGTCGCATTTGGTTTGGCAGGAAGGGGAGACTTGCTTTGATTACGGCGTGGGTTTTTTGTCAGTAGGTGACGCCGAGAGCCGCCGAAAGGTATATCTGTGATCTTGATTGCAAATTTCGAAGACCGGACAGTGGCAGCTTTCCCGCATAAAGCTTGGAACCGCACTCCAGCAAAACGCGAGTTGCCGGCAGGCCCCTTCACTCGGCCGATGTTGATCGAGGTAGTGGCAGCGACCGCCGAGTCGCGCAATGTGGCCAGCCATCGGCGGGTCAAGGCCTGGGTTGGGCTGCTATCTTCGGAGCTTTGCAACAGCATTGTGATCCTTGCATTTAAGCTTTAGTTTGTGTGTGCACTTCAAAATTGTGAGAAGAGTCCCTGACACAACCGCTTGTTTAGTATGTGGGGGGGATCATGTACTGCATGACCGCAGCTATGGGCCGCAAATGTATCCGAACTGAAAGCCTTAGACCTATCAACAAATAAGATATGAAATGGCGTGCCCTGACGCTAAAAACACTTGCACGAGGCGACGAATCACATCGATGGGTTAGGTGGTTGAGCGCAAAGCCATACTGCCTGCCAGTATCAAGTCAAGCTCTCCAGGTTTTACCTTCCTGACACCATGGTTTCCATCAAAATTGGTTGAATGCTACTTTCGAACCCCTAAACTTGCCCTAAACAAGAAGCCTCGAACAAGTCCAAAACAAGGTTGCAACGCCCCATGTGCTGGCATTCCTAAGGTACGGTGTCATGCTCCTCCAACAAGAAAAACAAATGCTGCCACTCCAGCAAGGAGACCTTCACATCAACGATAAGATTTCCAACTGTTGTCTGCACCATTTCCAAGACAGGATGGACAAAGAGATAGTGAAGCTTTGGTCTCAATGACCACCGGATCGGTTTCACCATGAAGTCACTGTTTGTCGCTGGCCACATAAACGGAAAAGAAGTGCGTCAACGGCATGTGCCATTTAAGAAAGGTCACCTCGAAGATACACTTTCGGAGCGGAATCATCCACGGCATCATGCATGGCGTGCTGTCATGGTGACGTTAAAAGACTCAGCATCCAAGGCTGAGGTCTTTTCTGGCTGATTCAGGGTCCTGCCGAGGTCCGGTTAAACTGAGAGGACCGTGTGTCTGGCAACTTGGCAACCTTTGCTGTACCTAAATCCTTCAAGGACACCACGGAGATGTCGCCCGGTGTTTTGGCGGCGTTGTCACCGGCCATCTCTTGAATTTGTTTTCGCGGCTGCAACACGGTTGAAATCGAAAGTGCACACTGGCAGAGGAGAACCAGCAACTAGAGTAGAAGGCAGTACTTGCTATTGGACTGTTCCAAATAAATCAAATGAAAGCCTGAGTGCACCAGAGCGTCCGGTCGCGTAGAGCTCATCATGTCTCTTTGATGCGTGGGCCAGGGCCATATCCGAGGTTTCTGTGAAGTGACTATTCGAACCGCAAGTTTGAAGGCAAAATGTTGCCGTGGGACCATTGCTGTTATCCGGCTGTTATCATGGTCTTTCTCTGTTTGGAGTCTGTCAGTCTGTCACAGGAATAATTCTTCGCAGCATTCCAGTGTCCGCTTCAACGATGCAAAGCTGATCCACTTGCTTGGTATTCAGTGCAAGCACATGCCATTCTGTCGCGGCTTAGACTCGGACAGGACTTGTCTGGACGTCACTATGGCCCAGGGATGTGGCAGCATCGAAGAAGTTAACATCCCAGGAGAAGTTTTGAACATTTCCATCCCAGCCACGACAAGTTCGTGACCTCAAATTTGGAGCTGTGACCTGTTGCGTATCCATTGAACCTGCCGAAAAAAATACTGACGAACGGTCAGTTCGATTGCTTGCGACTGTAAACAGAAACCTGAAAGTGCTACTACCGACATTGCCTGTGTTTACAAAAGTGGATCTGGCCGAAATCCTGCTAGGACAACAAATCGAGAAGCTCGGGAAAGTCAGGAAAAGTAGCGAACTCGAAAAGTCCTGCAAGTCCGAAAAGTCGAACGAACAAGGCTAAAAGTCGAAAAGTCCCGGGCCTAGGCTAAAGGGATTTCGATGCACGGTTGCTTGCAAGGAAGAGGTTTTGTGGCTCAAGGCAAACTCTAGCGGTCAACGGGCGCTCCTTCCCCTCTATACTGGTGGAAAGACGATTCGCACACTGGAAACACCCAATTCGTGCACCAGTTGAAGGTTTCGCGCACCGTCAGCATGGATTTGTGCACCGGCCGTGCAGATTCGAGACCTTAAACCCTGCAAACCCGACCCCAAACCCTACAATCCTTCCGCTCCAAGCCCTGGACCCGAAACCCCAAAAAGCTCGGCTCTCTGCGGCTATGGACACACCCAAACCGTAAGCAAGCCTACACAAAACCGCACAAGCCTAAGGCCCTGATCCCTTAAACATATCCTACAGGCTCGGCTCTCCTGGCCTCGCCTTGTTGATGCACATCAGAAGCAATGCTTTCATATGCGGAACATGCCCTCTCAGGGGTGCACCTGGACCTAACACCCCGCCTCGAGGACACTTTTCGGAAAAGTTTCATCGCTCACCCAGTTGCCCCCGGAAAACAGTACTGACATGGAACAAATGACTTATAACATTCCCGCTCGATCTCAAGCTGTGGCAACCAGGGAGATGAAAGAATGTGCCACGGCTCACGGCTATTGAGAGCCTGGCTGGCATCTGCGCACGCTGGGCCCGAAGCACTCTCACATGCTCATGCAACTCACGAAGCTCCACACTCATCTGGTCTTTCTCGTGTCGCTCCTCTGCAAGCAGCTGGTTGAGCTAGTTCACCCTGTCAGTGTACTCATCAGCCCACTTTTGATCCTCTCTTGAAGCAAGAGCTGCCTGCACACTTGCATCTGCTGTCGTCGTCGACGGTGCCGGTGGCACCTCCGTTGCTCCACTCTTGCTGCGCTTCAAGCCCTGCCACATGACAAACATGATGCCACAAGGCATGGCCAACAAAATGAAGGCCTTGATCAAAATTGAAGAGACCATGTAGCTGGCCTCAAACACTGCTTCCTCGAGGCTTGCCACAGCCAAGCCTAGGCCCAAGCCCTCAACAAAACCAGGAGGACCGGGAGCACATTCTTGAGGATGTAGTCGAGGCAATCCTTGAGGAAAACCGCTTCAGCTGCACCGCCGACCATTGCCGCAAACTCCGACTCCCCAGAGCTGAGGGACGCGCTTTTCTGAGTCCTCACGTGGCTAGCCATCAAGAAGCCGCCCAGATAGAAGTGGACATCCTCCCCAATCGGAGTTGGTGATGGACTCAAGCACTACCTTAGGGCCCTTCTCGAGAGCCCCTTCACCCACATAGTCAAGTTTGGCCTCCTCTTGAGGTACCCTGCCACATGAGCCAACCATTTCATAGCCATTGATGTTGGCCTTGACATTTTGCTGGTCAGCACTGAGACGCTGAACTGGATGTCAGCTCGCATATGGCTGAGGTAGAGGAGGCGACCCACACACTCCTGGTAGACCTTCTGCTTTGCGCCACGCTCGCGTTGGCGGGCGCATCCCGCTCTTTGATGTCGGCCCCCAGTGCCTTTAAGACGCCCTCAACGTGCTTCGTCCCAGACATCATGATGACACCTTCTTCGCACATGATGTAGCGCCTCTTCAAGAATTCAAGGTTGGTTCCTAGCCCCAGTGGATCACTCACTTTCACCTCCACTTTCTTGCTCAGCACGCCCAGCAACTCCTCCCGAGCCTGGCGTGTAGATGCCAGCATCCCATCGTCAGCATGCAGGATCATATTGGTATCCGAGCTTGGGTCGCTTGCTCTGAAAAGGGTAGGCTCCTTGCTAAACTTCTCCATGCCACCATCGACAAGCATGCCCTTGACAAACTGAAACCACTCTGCCGCTGCAATGCGCTGGCCTCGGAATCCTGGGAGAAGGTGCTCCGACACATACGGGACCTCACCTGCAGCACCATCTTCAAACAACGAGGCCTGCACCATGATCACTGGGGTTTTCTGTGGCACGTTCAGGTAGGCGTCGCGCACATCAAGCGTGACGATTTCCAGGCCCTTCGCAAGAGAGCCCGCATGGAGCTCGTGAATGACACCAAGTGTGCTTGCCGGAGCAAACAGCTCCTCTGTCCACGGAGCCCACGTTCTGAATTCACGGGAGACAAGCCGGCTCCGCCTGAGCCAATGTGGTCTCTCCCGCCAGTCGCGGACTATCTTCGTCGTCAAGGTGGGGTACCCTGCGATGTCCTCGTCCTTGCTCGGTGGCCTGAGCACGCCCATCTTGACCAGTCTGCTGACTTCGGTCCGGTCGCTCTCCTGGTCAATGGCCTTAAGCTCTGCTTCGCTGATCACCGGCGGCTTGTCTCCGAACATGTCCCACAGGTCTTCCTCGCAATCACGCTCCTGATCCAAGACGATCTCGACGCTCTCCAGCCACTCCTCCCAGTTACTCTCGTCCTCCGGCAAAGCATCGCCATGAACCTCGTTGATTCCTGCGAAGCCTGGAGGGTGAAGGAATGTCACAGGAGATGACGGGCGGTGAAGAAGAAGCCTTGGACGCTTAGGTTGACCATCGCTAGGACCACCCCGATCATCGACACGACTGTGCGGCACACTTGTGTCCATCGCAACTGCTCCCTGGCTGGAACCACTTGCTGCTGGACCTGCCTCTGCTACTCCACTTGCTACGGGAAATGCCTCTGCTACTCCACTTGCTGCGGGAACTGCCTCTGCTACTCCACTTGCTGCCTTGGGAACTGCCTTTGCTACTCCACTTGCTGCGTTGGATGACGGGCCAGAGCTTGCTGAGCTGCTAGGGCCAGTGGGGTCCGAGCCAGCTTCATCGTTCTGTGGTTTCTGGGCTGCCCCTTGACCTCCTGGGGTTTGTGGGGCCTGCGCCAACGGTGTGCTGGCAATGATGGCATCTGCTGCTGCTTTCCCTGCTGCTTTCGCAAGGTGCTCCAACGACGCCGTCTCAGGAAAGAGCGGCACCCTCTGGGATGAGTAGATGGGCCGTTTTCTCTTGGTTTGCCCACCATAGGCCCACGGGAAACCGCGGCCTCCAACAACTGCATCAGCGACCCACCCCATGGGCAAGCGCCTGATTGAGCGAGACTCCTGGGCGCCTGACGGGGTGAGGATCACACGCGCACCATTACGTTCATTGACTCCTGTCGCCACTGGAGGTCTCCTTTGTACCTGGAGCCCGCGTAATCCGCGTAGTAGATGCACTGCTCGCCGAACACCAGCAACTTTCCAGTATAGCGCTTGCCGTGGATGATCTCACATGGTGCGAGGCCCTTGTCGGCGACAAAGAAACGGTTGTGGGTGAAGCTGTTGTGTCGCAGCAGCCAAGCAAAGATCGGCATGCGTTGTTGTTGTTGTTCTTGTGCATGAGTAGAAGGTGGCCGCATGGGCATCCTCCTCTCACGGTCAACTCGTGTTCATGCATGGGCATGCTATCAACAGGCTCAGAAGGTCAGGTCGGGACCTACCCCTCAGGGGGCAGGCCGGGGCCTAAACCCTACAAACCTGGAAACCAGGCAGTGAGAAAACAGCACCAAGCGTCGCCTTGGGCGATAACGGAAATCGAGCTGGCTGGGCCCTGGCCTTGAATGCTCTGAGCTGCCATTGTCCTGGATCGCAACCAAAAGCCCCTTCCGTAGGAGGCCGGCCCTTTCCCAGCAAGACGAAACCTGCCAGAAATCACAAGCACTGACCCAAAATCACACGCACTGATCCCCGCCTGTGCTTCTGCTCCACCACACCACCACTTGCTTGACACAAACCCACGCTGCAAAGGGCTCCGGTGTGTAGGAAAACTTGCCGCCTCCAGCAGCAAAGAAGAAAAGGATTTGGAGTAGGCAACCGAAATTGCAGCTTCTCCGGAGAGCAGAAAAGAATATGTTGTGAAACTGAAAGGGTCCCGAGGCTGGGCCTACGATGGCCTCCTACCGGTAGGGAGCCACGACGGCTCCGCTACCATGAACTCTTTTCCTCACGTGATTTGAGGGCTGCGGTATCGCACATCAGAAGCAATGCTTTCAGATGCGGAACATGCCCTCTCAGGGGTGCACCTGGACTGCAACTGTACTAGCAAATTTAAAACGCAAAAACACCGCAAAAGCCTGAAGCTCTAAACCCTGAAGACTCAGCTCTCCTTACGTGGCGATAAACTCCACACATTGAACCCCAAACCCACAACCCTCAAACCCTAAACCCTAACCGAAGAAAACAATGCCCCTTTGGTGCTAGAATCACAGTTGCGAAACACTCCTGCTTCAATCGCAGGTGCTTGAATCGGGATTGGTATTTGACTCGCGAATGCTCGAATAACCACTCGCACTTGGATCGCATGTGCCCGAATCGAGGGTGCTCGGATCGAGGGTGCATGAATCGCCGGTGCTTGAATCACCTGTTCCGCTCCGCGATCGACGAAGCCATGAGTGCTACGAAGCCGGGCTTTCTGAAGACCTCAAACAACGAAATGTCGTTCTATGACAGGGTTTAGGATGTCATCGCGTCCGGAGTTGGTTTACCGTATGCGTTGTTGTGTTGTTCCGTGTGTGCTTGTCTGCTTTCTGGTTTGTTCATGGTACTTGCGTCAAGGAATTCGGGAGGATCCAATTTGCAAACACAAGGCCTGTGTGATGGGTTCCAAAGTTGAATGGCTTCAGATGGGTTCGCGTTTTTTGGTAGGATCCTTGCAGGGAGCTTGCACGGCTACAAGATTCATGCATGATGACGAAATTCAAGAGGTGATGGCGCGATGTTCTTGACAGCAAGCTTGCACGGCTGAAGAAAGCCGGTGTATGCGGGTTCTGAAGGGCTCAGATGGGATCTGTTCTTGATGGTACGATGCTCTGCAAAGTAAGCTTGCACGGTTAAAACACGCAGAGTCCCGACACCCCCAAACCCTAAGCTCGATAACCCCTAAGCCTCAAGCACAAGAATACACGACTGGAGACTATATTAGAACAACAGATGGGCAGATTCATCGAGCATTGCAAAATACTGTGATAGAAAACATAGTAGTGCGATGTAGTGCGTCTATCTCTACGTACATATACATACACGTGTATGTGTGTGTATATATATATCCAGCTGTGATGATGTATGTCATAATAACAAGCCAGGGGGCCAAGAAGCCCGGAAACCAGGAAGCCAAGAAGCCAAGAAGCCGAGAAGCCAGGACGCCAACAAGCCAGGAAACCACAGCAGCGGCGACGCCAAGAAGATAAGACGAAACAAAGTGAAAAAATGCAAGGCCGAAACAAGGCCTAAGGCCCCAACAGAAAGGTCCCCCAAAACGTACCCCTCATCAGTCTGTAGCAGTTCATCTCAATCTCAAACCCAATCCCTCATTAAGCGGTGGCGGATCCCATAATTCCTTAAACAAGGCCTCTCATTAGGCGATTGTCGTTGATCCCGTATCTTGCGCCCGACCCCTCGTTGGGAGATGGCGAACGGTCTCGTAGCTTAAACCCGATCCCTCATTAGGCGAGGGGGTTCATCCCGTTGATCCCACATCTTACATGCGGCCCCTAGAACATGCGATGCCGGTGGATCGTATACCCTAAGCTAAACGCGACCCCGCATGAAGCGATGACGGTTGATCACATGTCTTAAATTCGCCCCTTCAATTGGCGATGGCCATTAATCGCACGCCTTCAACTCGACCCCTCGTTCATTCTTGAGTCCACAGCGGTTGGTCCCATTTCTTGAGCTCGCCCGACTAGGCTCGCCTAAGGCTGATCCCATTTCGCAATCTCGCCCACTCATTGGGCGACCGTGTTGAACTGTTGAACTCATATACATATATGTACGTAGGACCTTTAGGGTCTATTTGACGTATGGCTTTGCTTTGTTTATCAATACTATATCAACCCGGGCTTTTCAGATTTTAAGGATTTTAAAGATTTCAGATGCTTTTAA
>BGNK01002947.1:0-37299 GCA_003297005.1 Symbiodinium sp. clade A Y106
ACACACATCTACACACACCTACACACACCTACACACACCTACACACACCTACACACACCTACACACACCTACACACACACACACACACCTACACACACCGACACACACCGACACACACCTACACACACCTACACACACCTACACACACACACGCACACACCTACACACGCCCACACACACACACACACGCACTCTCTCTCTCCCCCTCTCCCTCCCCTTCTATGTTTTTCTGATCGCAAGTGTGCGCTGCATGCGTGAGAAAGACCGGCAGCACTCAGAGAACAGCCGTCCGGTCTGCGCCTTTGAAACAGGTAAAGAGGATGCCGATGCTAAGCCGGGGACGCAGTCTTGGGGAGAGATGTCGGAGAGGGGGATCACTCTGTCATATTAACTGCAACAGTTCTTACGTATGCGTAAGCCAGGCACGAAGCCGGGCACTTCGGCTATGTGGTATGTCTGGCTTATGTCTGTCGCTCAAGACGGCTGTGCCAAGGTCAATCACCAGTGCATCTTTCGACCTTGGCGTCTATGTTCTTCGTCTTCCTGCCTTCGTGGCACCCAGGGCTGACGTCTTCGAGCCTGATGATGATGAGCTGATTGCAGAGCTGGAGGAGGGCGAGGTGCCCTGACTTGGGTTTTAGCAGATAATGGATGAGCACAAGACAAGTCAATCATGCTGACGTAGATAGAGCACCACGACGACCAAGACATACTAAGACCACGACGACCACTTGGACCAGGACCAGCGGAGCACCAAGACGACCAGGACGACCATGACCACCCAGACCACCAAGAGAACGAAACGAAACCACCAAGAAACGACCAGACCAGGCGACCCCCTGAGACTACCAGGATACCGCCAGGAGACCACCACCACACGACGGCCAAACTGCCTCATGACCGGATTCACCGGGCGCGACAAGAGGGCCGCCGGCGATACACTGGCAAGCCAGGACCTTTGCCAACCGCCTTCTGCGCTGATGCTTACCCCCTGTTTCCTGGCGGGATTCAGGGGGACGGCCCAAAGGCCAAAATGTGGCCAACGTATTGAAATTTACATAAGCGTAGCTTTTCGGGGGACGCGGCCGCACGGATCTTGTGTAAGTAGTATACCGCGCCACAGCGGGAGCTCCGTCCCAGGTGCAGCTACACTAACAAGCACGTTGTCGCAATCTGTCGCATGCACATGGGAATATAGCACACTGAATAGTAGGATCCTTTTTATAAGGACCCCAAAATAAGGTACCCCTTAATTGTCGGAAAACCCCCACATCGGAGGAGATCGAGCTGGTTGAGATCGTTGGCTTTCCCGAAGAGGGACGGGTGTGGCTTGCTCAGCCATAGGATGTTGTCCACCTGATCGTTTGGTCGATCGTTGCTGCATGGGTCACCATGTGAGGCGTGGGAAGCTGAAGTCTCCGGAAGGTTGGATCACCTTGCGGATGCCTGGCATTGTTAGCATCGGCCTTCCAGCTGTAACATCGTGACGGAAGCCGATGCTCCACGCTGCTAGAGCTTCGGTTTTGGCTTGCCTTACATAGTAGTGATCTAAGGAACTCGGCCACGGACACAAACTGGATCGACGTTTATTCGGAAGCTCGGATCAGAAGTGCTGTGTTCTCTCAGCTTGTCGAGTCAATGCTGCAAGACCTTTCCTCGAATTAGTTTTGGCATAAGCAAAGCTCACGATGCTTCAACCTGCATTTTCTGAGGACAGGGGCGCAAGCCTTTTGGCTGAACTTAGAGTGCGGTCTTGCTTAATGATTCTGGTGCGCAGATTTTCAATTTCTCTCACAGCCTACCAGATCCCAGGGAAGCCTAAGCCGTAAAACGCCGTAAACCTTAAACCCCTAAGCCCTAAACCCCTAAACACCTAAACCCTAAACCCTAAACTTATGCCGCCCTGCTGCCGCTAAGGTGACCAGGTGTCCCAGGAGGGCGGCCAGGTGTCGGAGGGCAAGTCGGAGGAATCAGTCTCCGAGGAGGAGCCAGGGACAGGGACTTCAAGGCAAATATAATACAACACATATTATGCATAATATACTGTATACTTTTATACCGTACATTGTATGTATTTATACTATATCATGTTATATCAGGTTATATCATATTATATCATATTATATCACATAATATTATATTATGTTATGTAGTATACGATATATTACATATGTCGAAGCAAACACTTCGTACTATACATATACACATACATACATACATACATACATACATATATACATATATACACATACACGTATGTGTATGTATATACATATATAGCATGTGCATGGTGATTACCATAAACGCATACATCTTAATATAAGTAAACGAATAAATTAAACATGAATACAAACCATTAGATAAATAGTTAAATGAATTATAAATGTATATATATATATTAAGATGTATAAGTTTCACGAGCTGCATCAGCCTGAAGATGAGACCTTGGCAGGATCCCACAGCGCCGTACAAAAAGGGAGTCTACATTCTCGTGCGTGCTGCGTATGTGGCACCCGATGCCGACAACTTCGCGCCCGATGATGACGAGCTGGTTGCAAGGGTGGAGGAGGGTGAAGACTCTTTGCGCATTGATGAACAAGTTGATGGCCCAACAAAGCTTGCCAACACAGATGCCTTTCAGGGGTGAGTGATGTATCTTCTACAGCAAGAGCCAAGGAAGTAGAAGTCGTAGAGGTGGTCGACTTTGTCGAGGAGGACAGAGTGCATTGAGCTCAGACATGCAAGCCCGGAGAATGGGCATCCTGCTACAAGTCGCTGCTCAGAAGACAGATCTCTGCTGCCGATGCTTCATCGGTTGCCGTCAAGTTTCCGGAGCACGAAGCACGATCGTCGGCAAAGTGCCATGTCGGGCCGCCCCCTGTATACTACCCCATCGCTGTCTTGAATTCTGCCATCAGTGTGTCCCCTACAGCATCGCTGCGAATTCCCGCGTCGGTGAGCCGCTCCCTCCGAATCCGAAATCCGGCAACGGCACGATGCCATCCGAAATTCGGAACTTGAAACTTGCAAGAAGATAGGCATTTTCTTGACCCAGGCGTGGCAGGATCCTTGAGCCAGGTGGTTGGATTACCCTCCTGAGACTTGGACGAGATTGGCAG
This sequence comes from Symbiodinium sp. clade A Y106, assembly GCA_003297005.1. Classification (NCBI taxonomy): domain Eukaryota; class Dinophyceae; order Suessiales; family Symbiodiniaceae; genus Symbiodinium; species Symbiodinium sp. clade A. Next base: position 3,120 of record BGNK01002947.1, read on the forward strand.
ACTTTGTCGTGCCATCTAAGCAGCCCCAATGGCTTAACGTCCTTTGCCGACTGACTGTCTGGTGCTTAGAAGGGAATGGGGGAATGGATCCTTATAGTAGTTCCTATATAATCCCCAACCATAGTCTCCATAATCCATTCCCCCATTCCCTACTAAGAACCAGACAGCCGAGGAACCGGATCACAGGCACGGAGTGGATTACACCGAAGGCTGGTGGGCACACTTGGAGGTTGATGGGTAGTTATAAGTAGGGTTGTAAGTAGGGTAACTATACTTATCGTAACCCATATTAGGGGACTTATAACCCTACTTATAACTACCCCTGAACCTCCAAGCAGGGGAACAGCTTTGTACCCTCCGCTGGAGTTTGCACTGAAGCGATGGCGCAATGTGGAGCACATTGCATACTTTCCCAGTGATTGCCCGGAAGTATTGGGAGTTTCCGAAAATTAGGGGTACCTTATTCTGGGGTCCTTAATCAGGATCCGACTATTTTGGGTACTATATTACGGTCCCCTATTTCGGAAACTCCCACTTAGCTCTTGTCAGGAGCCTGGGGACCATCGCATCCGAGGTGCTGGGACAGTTTTTCTGCAGCCTGAAAATCCGCTTGTTGCTGCGATTTTCGTGATATGGAGTTTCCGAAAGTCGGGGACCCTAATAATAGCACCCTAAATAGTAGGATCCTTACTATAAGGACCCCAAAATAAGGTGCCCCTAGTCCTGATTCCCTGCATCGTTTGCTCCTTGCCATTCCCTTTTCTTGGCCCTCCCTGCCCTGCTCTTTCCCCTCCCTCCAAGCTCTTTCCACCGTAGCTTTTGCTGCTAGGCTAGTAATTTTCATGACTTCACATCATGACCAAGATGTGTCAATATAATGTGGTAGAACATGGTATGAAATGATGCAGTATGATATGGAAAAATATGGTATAGTATGGTATAATATGGCATACTGTGCTATACTATGAAAGAATATGACAATACGGCCGGCATTCCGGTCCTCCTGACCCCTGAACCCTAGACCCTAAACCCTAAACCCCTAAGTACGCTGAAGCCAGGCGACAGAGACGAGTCCTCTGAAGAGGAAGGCGATGGACCGTCCAGGCCAGCAGCAGCTGAGTATACTTGCCAGATTCTACCATATTATGCCATATTCTACCATATAGGTTCTTTTTACTTTGGGTCTTCTTATTAAAGCAGAATATTAGGACAAAGGCTACCTTTTTTATTAAGGGGCTACTGCGGAGCCTTGTACTTATGATAAGGAGCCCTAAGGAATAATCGTACCCATTATTCAGGCCCCGATCTAACTTACCAAACAGTACATCTTCCAAAATAAGCTGCAAGCGAGGGCACTGGCACCTGCAGCATTACAGCAGTCAGGACGCGGTCAGGGCACCCTGTTTGGCAGCCCGTGGCAATCAAGTTTTGCAGGCAAGACGGGAAGGAAGAAGTGGACACGCCCCCTGACAAGAAGATGTTGCCGCAAGCTGTTGTTTGATATGTCAACCTCTGTTCTCGGGCATGTGCTAATACGCCGGCCGGGCGCATCGCACAAGCTAAAGCCACATTTTCTGCTTGCGACTTTCATCTGAGGAACCCTGTTGACAGGATGAACTTAGAGGAGAGCTGTCTTCAATTCGAAGAGTTTTTCCACTGGACTTCGGTTCGAAACGGCTCCTGCTGCAATCTGCCAGGAGGAGGATTCGAGCCACCTGGCTGAAATGAGTCCATTTTCTCTCATACGTCAGCTTTGGTCTCTCCGCCAAGGTCGCCGGAAGGCATCCGAATTGGAACAGGAGCTTGGCATGCTAGGGTCCTCACGAGCCCTCATCGTCCTCTATCCCAAGGATTCATTTCGCGCTTCCCAGCTGTTTGAGACAGCTGCAAGCTGCCAGACCAGATGGGATAAGTTATGAGCCTTGCCAAGCTGACAGGAGGAGCCCTACGAAGCGGGCATTTACCTCCTTGTGCGGTCTGCATTTGTGGCGTACGATGCCGACAACTTTGCGCCAGACGACGACGAGCTTGTTGCAGAGCTGGAGGAGGGTGAAGACACTTTGTGCGGTGTTTTAGAAGGGTGGAACGGCTTCTCACAAACACTTTGAACCGGTAACTTGGAATGCTCTTGACGTGGTATCATTCCACCAAGGAAGTCGAGGTTGTAGAGGTAATCGATTTTGTCGAGGACGACCGAGTGTCCCGAGCTTAGGATCCACTTGATTCTTGCTGTTGAGTGTCCCTGCCGTTTTGGCAAGCATCGTACACCCGAACTGAGGCGGGGCAGGCTCCATGATCCAGATGGGTGGATTACGCTCATGAGACTGAGCCAAACGAGCTTGACCGCCTGTGAGCTTGTCACTTGACAGAGCCCCCACAGACTCAATGTGTGTGTGTGTGTGTCCCAAGGAACCGAGCGACCGGTGCCAAATGGGTCACCCCGAAGGCTGGTGTGTCATCTCCCCAAAATTTCAAAATTTCTAGATGGGCGCTTGTTATGCCGGCCCAAAGCACGACTGATGGCGCCTTCATCTGCTTCATCGGAGCTCCCTGTGTCGACATCTGTGATCCAGCATGCAGATGTTTTAAGGTTGACTTGTCCGGGACCGCCAAATCAGGTTGTCAAGACTCGTCGCCAGACCATCTTAGATACCGCACTTCGCCATTGGCAGGAGTCCGACAACGACTTTCGAGGTGCAGACTTGTTTGCAGCAATGGCTATGATTATAGCACATCGCTATTCCAAGACAGCAATCAGTGCTATTCGCATGCTTGCTTGTCTGGTAGGAATTGAGTCGGATGCTCTTCTCCGAGGTGCGTCAAAGACCGTCACCTCAGAGCCAGGTGAGCAAGAAGAGGCTTCCCGCTCCGAAGACGAGGATGGCAATGAATCGTCAAGGCATCGACAGATCAGCGGCTGGCCAGAGCTGATACCTTGGTTACGTGAGTCGGTCATGAAATCTCGGGCAGTGCAAATTTCAGCAGGCACCAAAGAGTGGTCGAGGAGGCAGATGAGCGTCTTGACTCAAATTGGCAGTTGCGTAAATCTCGTGGCTCAATGCTTCTGGGACACACTTGCTATTCCCATCAATTGCTATTATGGCGCCACATTGTCACATTGATACCATGCGCTTTTAAACAGGAGCTGTGTGTGTGTGTGCGCACCACTGTAATCCACCGTATTCCCATGTCTCCAGTTCATCCGATGTCCGGTTCCCTGACGGCACCGCAGGTTATGCCAGGCCTAAACCCTAAACCCTTTATAGAACCTTGATAGACCCCTTTAAGGAACCCTTAAAGGAGTTGAGAGTACGAGAGTTCGTGGGTCTCGCAATCCTGATTTGCGCCGCCTGACAGGCTGAATAAACAGCGCCTACAGGGTTTAGGGTTCCACAGGGTTTCGGGTTCTATAGGGTTGTGCGGGAGAGGTGGGGCATTTGTTGGAACGAGCACCTATCCAGTTAGCTTAGAGTTTGCTAATTGGGTGACAGTGCGTTGTTACGGTGGTCATATCCCCTTTGCTTTCTTTGTGGTCATGCATTCTCTGCAGTGGTCTCCACCACGGAGGGGTTGTCCCCTCTGGTCAATACTCTACCTGGCGGCAGATTCCGACCGTTGGATTCTGCTAACGCTCTGATCTTTTTGCGTCGTCGTTCGTATGTGGCTGTTGCTGTTTGCTTCTGTTGTAGAGCTCGGGCTCATGACCCCTCTGCTCTCAACAAAACCGGGCCGTGCCGGGCTTTGAGCCGAGGAGGCCTAAGGAGATGAAGTGGACTCCAGAGGACAGGGACCAGGGAGTGTCAGAGCTGGCAATTTGCTGGTTCTTCGTCGGAGTCCTCGAATCTATAGCCCTGTTCGACTTCTTCCTTCTTTCAGGACTCCGCGAGCGTCGATGCAGAGGCAGAAGGCAGCGAAGAGAAATAAGTCCAAAGTCCTGTGCCTGCAAGTGCTGTGAGCTTCAAAGCACGATCGTGCCTCGTTCTGCCTCATCTCCCATCTCTGGTTAGACCCCCTGCCGCGTCATGTTATGCGACTTGAATGCATCTGCCACAGGCGGGCGGAAGGCATCAAGCACAGAGGGAGGGGAGGTGGAGGAGCTGCTGGAGTACCGTTTAATAGGTCTCATCGTGCGAAGCACTTGTTTGTCCTCGTGTTTGAACTTAGAACACTTGGCACGGAAAAGCCCTGCTTACCTGTGCGGATAGTCCTTTGTGGATCGGATCTGGGTTTCTGGCAGGATCCGCCAGTGCCCTTCGAAATTGGATCCTACGTTCTCTTGCGAACTGCATTCGTGGCACTGACTGCCGACAACTTCTCGCCTGACGACGAGGAGCTTGTTGCAGAGCTTGAAGAGGGCGAAGACACTTTGAGGAATTCTATATGGAATGCTTTCATATGTTGAGACCACGCAATCTCACAACGGCACCTTGCAGCGCAAGTGCAACAATCTGCAAAGTTGGTTTCAATGGCAAGATCCAAGGAAGTAGAAGTTGTGGAAGTGGTGGACTTTGTCAAGGAGGAGAGAGTGTTCCCAGCTTGGACACTGGAGCTGGACCACCGATGGTGCATCTTCTCTGTGATTCCGCCATAGTTGCCCCGGTCCTGAACCGAGGCGGGGCAGGCTCCGCGACTTCGACGGATGGATTACCCTCCTGAGACTCGGCGAGTGTTTGGCGGGGTCTCAGCCTTGCCATAAGCCCACCGTGCATGAACTCCTCACGATTCAACCGAGGAACAGAGCCACGAGCACCGAATGGGTCGCTCCGGCAACCAAGGCGAGCAAGGACGGACAGATTTGACTTGCCATGGGCAGTTGGCTGAGTGCCACTTACATGCTTGCCGTTGAGGATTCGGTGGACAACGACGCCCGAGGTGCGTGGCCCGCGGTTCTTGCGACAGCTGCCGGGGATGTCTGGGCCAATGTGTGCCCTTTCTCTGCTCCCTTGAAATCGGACCGTTCGGTGAACCCTTCTACTTAGCTTCGACGCTTTGGCCAAAGCAGAGTCAGAGAACCGTAGCTCTCAGTCGGTACATCTCTTGGTGATGTTCAAACACAAGTAGCTTCACTACCCTACCTGTGCTACACAAGCTATATCAAACGCATCAGACACAGGCGCAGGCGACCGGGAGGCATCACGCTCGCAGGAGAAGGAGCTGCTGGCTTCCTTGAGCCTTAAGTGCTGCAGACTTCGCATGGGACAGTTCTGTGCAAGCTTGCAGGATCCGCCAGTGCACTTCAAAACGGGATCCTACGTTCTTCTGCGACCGACGTTCGTGGCACTTGATGCCGACGACTTCTCGCCGGACGATGCGGATCTTGTTGCGAAGCTGGAGGAGGGCATGGCGCCTGGGCAGTGTAAGCCATCTGCGAAGTTAGCTTCAATGGCAAGAGCCAAGGAAGTAGAAGTTGTGGAAGTGGTGGACTTTGTCAAGGAGGAGAGAGTGTTCCCAGCTTGGACATTGGAGCTGGGCCACCGATGGTGCATCTTGTCTGTGATTCCGCCATAGTCACCCCGGTCCTCAACCCAGGCGGGGCAGGCTCCGCGACTTCGACGGATGGATTACCCTCCTGAGACTTGGTCAGTGTTTGACAAGGTCTCAGCCTCGTGTTAAGCCCGCTGTGCATGAACTTCTGACGATCAACCGAGGAACAGAGCCACGGGCACCGAATGGGTCGCCCCGGCAACCCAGGTGCCTCGAAGCCAGCACGCATAGCCTGTCTAGGCTACAGGGATTGCTTGATACTTGTGGTCGTGTGCAGTGACACCGTGTTCAAGGTTGAAGGCACACCAGTTGCACGCGTTCGTGATTGCAGGAGTCGGTGGATGACGATGCCCAAGGCGCATGCTTTCAAGTGTGGACCGTTGCCAGAACATTCTACTGGCATTTTTTCCAGTCAGATCTGACGATTTACGAAGACGTTCCAGCAGTGGCCATGTCGGCTGCAAGCCATCAGTTCAGCTACAGCTAAAGTTCCTGAAGCACGTTGCAGCTGCAATCCGGGTGCACGTCCTCACGCGTCCAGGTGATTCCCAGAGAGATGCTTCCTCTGACGTTGAAGCTGCGAGTGAGCATTCGAGGTAGGGTCAAGTTGCACTGTGGGGCATCTTGGGGCATGTTACGTCGTCGGAGCAATGGGAGAGATCCTGCTTGGCCATGCAGGCCACCCACAGTCGTCGACGATGGTGTGGATGTGCTGCCAGGCTGCAATTAGCCGTGACTTTGCCCGGGGTCAACCACACATCGAATCGCATGTGCAAAGTCTGAGAAGGCCCTGGTTGAAGGGAGGCAGCACGTGCGTTCTCGCTCTAATGCACAAAGCTTGAACAGGCACATACCTAGTCCTAACAACCAGCACCACGAGCATAGGATGCCTTGAAATCCCAGACGCGTCCAGAACTACGCTTGGGGACTCCATCTGTTTACGACATGTCCAAAGGGTGTCCTATGTGGTGTCGCCCGGTGCACCCTACCATGCTCAAAGATGCCCAACTAGTCTAAACGATTGCCAACAGCCCCAGGCCGTGACATTGCAACTGCGCAAGGGTGCCGTTGAATATGCTGTGGGAGAGCTTCCAGCTTAGGCCCCCCGGCTCCGACATGAAGGAAGACTCCCGGGAGGATGGACAATGGCAACCTACCTGCTTGCTTCCACTTCATGATGCCGGCTTGTTTGCAAGTAGCTGCAAGTTCATGGTCTCGCCTTCAGGACGACGCAAGTGTCGATGCAGATGCAGCAGGCAGCAAAGAGAAGCACAGCCCAAAGAAAGCAACACAAACACGATCATCTAAGCTTCCTCGTCTTTCCTGCAGCCCGTCCAGCATCAGGTCATGAAAACAAACCATCTCAAACGCATCAGCCACAGGCACAGACGACCGGGAGGCGTCACACTCCGAGGAGGAGGAGGAGCAGCAGCAGGAGGAGCTGCTGGATGCCTTCAGCTTTGAAAACTTGGCATGGGACAGCCCCCTGGAAGCTGGCAGGATTCGTCCGTGCACTTCAAAACGGGATCCTACGTTCTTCTGCGACCCGCATTCGTGGCACTTGATGCCGACGACTTCTCGCCGGACGACGACGAGCTTGTTGCAGAGCTGGAGGAGGGCATGGCGCCTGGGCAGTGTAAGCCATCTGCGAAGTTAGCTTCAATGGCAAGAGCCAAGGAAGTAGAAGTTGCGGAAGTGGTGGACTTTGTCAAGGAGGAGAGAGTGTTCCCAGCTTGGACATTGGAGCTGGACCACCGATGGTGCATCTTCTCTGTGATTCCGCCGTAGTTGCCCGCGTCCTGAACCGAGGCGGGGCAGGCTCCGCGACTTCGACGGATGGATTACCCTCCTGAGACTTGGTCAGTGTTTGGCGAGGTCTCAGCCTTGCCACAAGCCCACCGTGCATGAACTCCTCACGATTCAACGGAGGAATAGAGCCACGGGCACCGAATGGGTTGCGCCGACAACCAACTTGCCTCCGAGCAAGGACTGACAGATGTGACTTGCTACGAATATTTTGCTAAGTGCTAGTAAGTTACAAACTTGCCGTTGCAGGACCCGGTGGACAACGACGCCCGAGGTGCGTGGCCCTTGCAACAGCTGCCGGAGAGTCTATGGTGCCTATTCTTTGCTCTGTTGGATTCTGAGCGATCGGTGAAGCTTTCTACCTGCGATGCTTTGTTGTCTTGCTCCGAATGTCATCATGTAATGTTGCCGGTGCGAGACTGCGGCAACAACAGGAAGTATATGAGGTACACCACGAAAGGCACCGGACGGAACGCCGTTAGGGGAGGAGTGTATCCACTGAACCAAAGACCATGACCATGACCTAACATGCAAAGGTTGGGGCCTGTCAAATCTGCTTGCCCGTATCTTGAGAACAGGGAGTGACTCCGCGAATGAGTGGTGTAGTCCTTGATTGATCACTGTATCTACAAGCATCAACCCTCAAACCCTACAAGCCGAACACGAACCTTAAACCCTCAACCCTCGAAGCCTAAACCCTAAACTTCGGCCCTCAAAGCCTCAAGTGGCAGGCCAGGAGGACTCGGAGCCGGAAGCAGAGATCGCCCAGGAGTCCTCCATTGAGCCCGAAGAGCCGGATGAGCCGTTGCCTGGACGAGTCTTCAGGTTTGAGGAGGTTTAGGCTTTCGGTTGGGCTGTGACGATTCAATTGAGACATATTATATATAGCATGTCTGGTAGTATTGCACAATTTATTATCGTGTCGTATATTGTAGGGTCTTGTTCCGCGCTCAGCATCTCAGGCATACTCAGGGCTCGCCAACCATGCTGCCCGGTTTGTACATCCTCCTGCGGCCTGCCTTCGTGTGCCTCGGTGGAAGGACCTCGGCCTCTAAGACATCCCTTCAATATACGATACTATATGACAATATACAGTACTAGAATGCACTGTAATATACCATACTATACTGTAATATACTATCATTATACTATACTATAATATACTATCCTTAAACTGCTTTCTGGTTCCTTTGCCAGGTCTCCAGAGGCCAAGATCTTCGCACCCGAGGATGACGAGCTCATTGCGGAGCTCGAGGAGGGCCAGGCTGGGATCGGCACATTCGGAGCTCACGTTCTAGTAGTAGTAGTAGTAGCACTACTACTACTACTACTACGACTACTACTACTACTACTACCAGTTTTAGAATATGTTCAACCATTGGCTATCATTGTCTATCTTTTTCTTGTTGGGCCTTGGGGTTGCGCGGTTAGCTCTGAGAAATTTATCGAAAAAACTCCGTCCGCGTCCTGCTTGGCCGGTTTGCGTTCAGGGTTCGCAGTGTGAGATTTTGGTTTCGGCATCAGTCTCAACAGAAGACAACAAACCCAGCAGTCGCGGGCTGCGTGCTGTGTTTCCGAATATACCTCTTCATGCTTTCCAACCGCATAAATCACCAGCACATATGAGCAAAGGAATTTTCTAGCTTCTTTTCCCGAGCTTTCTCTAGCAGCTCTGGTTGGGCTAGATTTTCCTGTGGTCTAGAAGATGCCACGAAATGATCACGAGTGTTTCCTATCAGTTCAAGCTTTCGAACATGGGGCATAAACCGTCAAGCATAGTTGGGCATGGGTATCGGTGCTCTGCGGGTTTGCAGCACGCCAAAGTCGGGAAGTAGCCATCCATCCGGAACAAGAACAAGTAAAAACATGTCGCATGTGACATGCGAATTATGTAGATTTGCACGCCTTCACTTGCTGGCGGGTGTAGTCACTGCAACACCGAACGAGTCCATGTGTTGCAAGCCACATGTGCTGGAGGAGATCGAAGTGACAGAGATCATCGACTTTGAGTCGGAGAAGCGCGTGTGGATAGCTGAGAGCTGAACAGCACTTCCTTGTGGACCTGGCGCTGGACAAGCTTGACAAGTTGTAATCTTGCTGGCTTGCATGAATGCTCATGTCCTACATGGGTGACGCAAACACGTAAATGTCATTCGAGGCGTGGCAAGCTAAAGGATCCAGATGGCTGGATTACGCTGATGACACTCGGCTGCAAGAAGCTGGTTTAATACTTTCCATACATTCATGCCATAAATATGCCATACCCATGTGGGGTTGACTATGCAGATGCCAAGGAGCAAGGCGACTGGCGCAAAGTGGGTGGCAGCCAAGGCTCGTAGACCGGGGCTCGACATGCTCGAACAATTCGGAGGTTTTTCGAAGGTTTGACATTGGCAAGTTGAAGCCATGTCTCAAAGAGAAGTAGTGCCACCACAGCATTCAAACCACCGCGTCTTGCAGGTTCTTCCGGAGGATGCTGAATACACAGGCGCATCGGCTCAGTAAGAGTTGGTCACATGATGCACGTGCGAGACTTCACAAAGTCGCGTGGAGAAGCATGAAGACCTCAGGTGATGGGGAAGCTTCGGAGTCTGGGGAAGATCAAACGCCGCTCAGCAGACGGGTGTCCTTCCACGAGGCAGACGAGGGGGAGCTGCGGCCTCGGATCCGTGCATATCCGTGCAAGGCTGTAGAGCTGTAGCTCTGGGTTCTTGTTAAGGAATTTAACTCAAGTTACCATAACAGGGATTTATTGTAAAGAATATGGTTTCCTTATTAGGGTAACTTAAATTAAATTCCTGACCCAGTGTAGCTTTCCCTGCCGGCCCCTGCCAAATCTTCCTTTCATGATCCTTTGATCCGAATGCACTAACATATTGGGGAAAAACCCTATTTTTTCCCCAAATATGTTAGTGCCTACTGCAGTCGCTCGCATCGCTCGAGGTCAGAGCCGGCGGATGGGGACTCCGGGTACCCGGAGCAGGAAGGCAAGCTGGGCAGATCTGGGAGTTTCCGAGAATGTGGGGTGCCTTATGTTGGGTCCTTATAATAAGGAGCCTAGTATTTAGGGTACTATATTAGGGCGGGTCCTGCTGAGAGGTGACATGGAGGCCGAGGAAGAAGCCGGCACTGAGCCTGCCGAGCCTGGGACGGGGCCTCTGAAAGGATTGCTCTTTAGGCGATGAGGGAGGCAGACAGCTGTGAGGTACTGTAGTATATTATGGTATACTATAAGATACTTTACTATAATATGCTATAGTCTATTTGTTGACAGTTGTCGTGAGGCCTAAGGGACGGCGCAAGCTCTTCGACGTGGGCCTCTACGTTCTCCGGCGCCCGGCCTTCGTGTCCCCAAGACCCGAGCTCTTCGAACCGGATGACGACGAGCTCGTCGCAGAGCTCGAGGAGGGCGAGGCTGGGAGCGGCCTGGTATATTGTAGTATACTAGTATACTATAATATCGAGTATTAGAGTGTGTTACAGCACATCATAGTATATTAGAGTATACTACGATATACGATAATCTATTGCAGTATATTATAGTATATTACATGATATTATACTCAGAGATGCTCGTGATCGCGCACGTAGAAGGAGATCGAGATAGTGGAGGTCGTTGACTTCCGAAATTTGGGGCGAGTGTGACGGCCTTAGCGTTGCTTCGCCAAAGGTGGGAGCAGCCTCTAACGTCGCAGCTGTTGCACGGAATGGAGTTGTCGGCTTGCGCTGGAATTTACCTGCGGCTAGGTTTTGCCAGAGTTGCCACCACAGAGCAGAGCTGTCTAACAGCAGATCACGTTGTCGTGTGTGCGACTGGCTTGCATGTGCAGCCAGCGCGAGGCGTGGGAAACTGAAGTCGCCGGAAGGGTGGATCACATTGAGGACGCCAAGCATTGTCAGAGTACTGTAATATATTATAGTATACTATATTATACTATATTACTATAATATACGAAAATGTGCTATAATATAATATAATTTCTATACAATTGCAACTTCCCACACCGTGGCGACAGCCTCCGAGGAGCTCTGCAACCGGGATCAAATGGGTCGCTCCGAAGGCCGGATCTTCTGATGCCACTATGACATGCCCTGTGCTGGTCTAGGGTCCAGGGTCAGGGTTCAGGGTTTATGGTTAGGGTTTAGAGTTGAGGTTTCAGGGTTAGGGTTTAGAGTTTAGGGTTTTAGTCAGTTTGGTCTATAGTGTTCCATCAGCTCGCGGCCAGGAGGAAGGCGCCAGCCTGTCGGCTGCAATGAGTTTCCTGTCGCTTCAAGAATTAGGGGTACCTTAGGGATCCTTTAAAGGGGTACTATTGGGGACTATAGGGGATCTAGAAGGGCTTATGGGGTTTAGGGGTACCTTATTTTGGGGTCCATATCATAAGGATCCTACTGTTTAGGGTGCTATATTAGGGTCTCCTAATTTCGGAAACTCCCATATGCTCGCCTTATAGTATGCAGGAATTTGAACCTCAGGGTCTCCATTGTAGTTCCGGCTGTCTGGTGCTTAGTAGGGAATGGGGGAATGGATCGCTATGATAGTCCCTTAAGGTCCCCTATAGTAGTCCCAATAACCCATTCCCCCTAAGAGCCAGGCAGCCGTTTTTCACCAAAGATACATTATCGGATCTTCACCATAACGTTGGTTAAGCAGTGGAGACTATAGGGAAGCATACTCCCATGTTCCCCCAAACTCTCAACCCTAAGCGGCTCAGAGGTGACCAGCAGGCGCCGGACTTGGACCAGGAGCTGCTTCTGCTCTTCCGAAAGTTTCATCACCAGAGGGGTTTAGGGTTTAGGGTTGGTAAGAGACGAGTGCTGACTCTGTCTGACGACTTCTGGTCGTTGTAAAGGGATGCCATTTCGGCCTGCTGCACTCGAATCGGCTAGCATGGGGCTTGAAACAAGCAGATTTTGTAGATGGCAGTTGGCAGGATCCGCCGCCTTACCCGAAGGGGTTCTACGTTCTTATGCGATCTGCATACGTTGCATACGATGCCGACAACTTCGCGCCTGACGACGACGAGCTTGTTGCAGAGCTGGAAGAGGGTGACGACGCTTTAAGCAGCAACAGCCATGCATGGCGGCTTCGGCGGCAGGAGTGATGTTCGAGCAAGAACGATCCAAGGAAGTAGAGATTGTGGAGGTAGTCGACTTCGTCGAAGAGGAGAGGGTGTTCCCAGCTTAGCACCACGCGCTGTGCAGAAGTTCCGGCCACTACTTGTAGCTGCCCGGAAGAAGTGCTTGGACCCAGGCGCGGCAGACTCTACGATCCAGATGGGTGGATTACCTTGCTGAGACTTGTCGAATTCTGGAAGATTGCGGATTGCGGGTCAGAAGAACGGTGCCTCTGAGGAACAGAGCCACCGGAGCTGAGTGGGTGACCCCGAAGGCGAAGAGTTGCAGGGCTTCAGCATAGATTGCTACCGCCACACGAGCCCTTACTGAGCAACAGAGCCTCTTGATGCTGCTGCATTGGGTGTTTGCGTGGCGACTTCGTTTTGTGAACCCTGCACGGTTCGGCAGCACGGTGGCAACAGTGCTGTTCCAGCGACAGTTTGCTCCAGTAGTACCGCGCCTGTCAGGTAGAGGTGGATGCTGGCAGCCGAGGCACGCGGAGTTGCATTGCATGGCAGACACTTCTGGATTTCACAAGCATGTACCACCAAGGAAGGCATGCCTGCCTGCCTGCCTGCCTGCCTGCATGCATGCATGCATGCATGCAGGCTCATGCATGTAAGCATTGCGCGTCGACAGTTTTTGTGTATTACGGGAAACTTGTATGAGACTGTATGATGCATGCATGCAGAAAGTAATGTCAAAATACGTTTTGATATTCGGCAGTACAGTTTGATGTGATAGACAGAAACGGACTTAACATCATACTGTGTACTAGAGTTTAGGGTGGTAAAGTACAATACTATACTGTAGCACATTGTACCATCGTATCAAATGGTGGAGTCGAGTCGAGCAGCTAATATTTACAATGCAGTTGGCAACAGTTTCCCGTTGTATACTTCAAGACACTATACTGCAAAATGATGTAATATATTGCATTAATGTGTGATGCAGTTTCTTGAGATGGAACAGCATACTTTGAGATCATACCATGACTGATCACACCCTAGTGTAATGTAGTATAAAATGGCACAGTGTACAGTAAAGCACAGTACAGCACAGTATAGTCAGGCATGGTATACATTCTCTTTGCTTTGCTACAAGGTAGCATCAATGTCAATATGCATATATATATGTATATGTGTATGTGTAGATATCAAATTATGATACACATGTTGTTATATTGTTCTACACTGCATTGTATTTTTTCTATTCTGTTCTGTTCTATTCTGCTATATTCTATCGTATTGTATAGTATACTATATTTTGCGATATTCTACAAAGATATTCTATCTTAAATCATATCGTGCTATATTGTAGTTTACCATCAAATGGACATGTGACAGAATATGCTACGTTACGTCGTGATAGGTTGTGCTATGATATGATGCGATGTTTTATGGCGTGATCTGACAGGATATGCCACGGTATTTTATTCTATGATATGACATGATATGAAGTAACAGGATGTGTTTTGAGATGTTATCACGTGTTCTAGAATGGTACCACAACCTCATAACGTTTTATACCAGAACATGTCGCATCATATCACATCGTATCACATCATACCACGTCATACCACATCATATCATACCATACCATGCCATGTCATAGTTTATCATATCATATCCTACCACGTCGTCATATTTTATTTCATCATATTATATCATTTCTTCATAGGGCCACGGCCTTTTTGCACATGCACATATGTTCACATACATTTATGTACAGTAGATGTTTAGTTTTTGATGTATTTGTTTGCTTATTTCTAGTATACAGATGCATGCACACATATGAGTACGCCTACGTGGTCGTGCAGCTAGTTTAGGACGAAGTTAAGTTTCGTCGTAGACGAGGTAGACGTGCTCCTCTGTTTCTTTCTTCCTCTTTTCGCTGTCTCGCTCTTTCTCTGACATTCTCTCCCATGCCTGCCGGCCAGCCTACTTGCCTGCTGATGGCAGTGCAAGTACGGAAGAAGGAAAGGGCTGTGCGCGCTCCATGTTCCTGTTCGCCATGTATGTGACTAGGTATGCGTGTATGTATGTCCTCATGAATGCATGTATGTATGCATGCATGCTTGCATGCTTGCATGTACATATGTATGTACGTATGTATGTATGCATGCATGCATGCATGTATGTATGCATGTGCATGTGAGTGTTTGTGTGTTTGTATGTATGCCTGTATGTAGGTAGGTGGGTATGTATGTATGCATGCAAGTTATCTTGCTTTGTTATTTGGAGCTCCAGCATGCGACGAGTTAGCCTACTCCACAGGCTAGTTAGATTACGAAAATGGTTCTCTTGTTACCATTTTCGGTGGTATGCCTGGCGAAGCTGCAGCTCAACAAAAGCCTCAAATTCTGGACTCGGCCTGCCCCACAGCACTAAGGTGAATCTGACGATGACTACTCCTATTCGGAAGATGCGGACGGAAATCCGCGGCCCAGGCACTGCAAGGGATCCCCGAACCCGCTGTAGTCCTTTGCTGATGTCTGATGTCTGCGCACTCAATGTCTGCAGGCGGCAGAGGATGGCCTATGACGTGGGAGAGCATCTTGAGAGCAAGTTTCTTGAAGCTGCAGGCTGTCTCTTGCCATCTAGGTGTGGAATCGGGGCATAAGGTTTGGTAAAGCAAACAAAACAGAAGCTGGACCTGTTCAAGTGATCGTGAAATTTTACTGGACTTGTGATGGGGCAAAGGTACATCTTGCTGCGCCCGGCTTTCGTTGCCCGCGACGCAAAGACCTTTGATCCTGCAGCTTAGTTGCATACGTGGGTTCCTATACATTCTGCAACTTAGTCCATAGAGATCGGTGGAGCTGTGTGTATGACGACACGCATCCCGAGCAGCATCAAGGTGACGAGCCCAGACCCCAGGAAGCAATCCACCGTGACTAACACTAAGACTTACGAAAGCAGGCTGTGAGAAATGCCCTAAACCCTAAACCTGGAGCAGGATGACGATGAGGTCGTCGAGGAGCTCGAGGAAGGCGAACTTCCGAGGGTCCAAGGCTCGCTTGGCGTATGGTCGCGTCGTCGCAGGCCAAGAAGTTCGAGCGGTGGAAATCGTGGAGCTGAAGGAAGAGAAACGAGTGTTCCGAGCTCAGAAGATCCCTTTAAGGGATCTATAAGGGTTCCCTTTACGGGCTCATTTAAGGGATCCTTTAAGGGTTCCCTTGAAGGCTTGGCTCAGTCGTGGTTTGGGTGGCGCGGTGCATGTTGGACCGAGTGATGGAACGTTGAGGCTGTCTACCTGTGGGATATGCATTTTCCCCACCTGCAACAGGTCCCAGTATGATGGCACTTTTATACGCTGGTTACCGAAAGTTTGTTTTAACAATGCTGTTCTCTACCTTGCTGTCAATGCGGTTATGTTTTCATCAGAGCTCAGGCGAGCTCGTCTCCATCAGCCGGACCGCCCGGCAGTGGGGTGTTGTTGAATACAGTGAGTCCATACAGCATGTAGTAGAGCCCAGTCTCGGGTACAGCAGAACTGGGTAGTGCGCTGTAGCATGCTGTTGCTGCGCTGTAGTATGCTGTTGCTGGTGCTTGTGATGTCAGCACACACCGAACCTCTGAACGATGACTGGTTGCACTCTTTGAAGATGGCCCACACGAAGTTAGCCAGTGCACACTTTCTGTACGCGAGGTTCTTTAGTTTCCACCACACGTTTGACTCGCTCTGGAGGACGGTTGGGTGACCTTTGCCAACACTGCGACGGGCGTCCGCAGAGTTGTGGCCAAGGAGGAGTGGCTGGAGACGCGCACCGCCACTCGACGGCAACGAATCCACTTCACACATGGTCACTAGCGAAAGTGACGAAGCGCTTGGTGGAGCTTATTACCGTGTGTCCGCAAAGTCTTGCCCACATTGAGAGTCAAAAGATGAGACGAAGAAACAGCACTTGAGCGCCAGCATGGCACAAAGCCAAATGGGAGTCTCCGAAAACAAGGGGTACCTTATTTGGGGGTCCTTATAGTAAGGATCCTAGTATTTAGGGTACTAAATTACTATATTAGGGGCCCAAATCCACTCTGAGGCCGAGTCTTGGGCTTCTGGCGATGTCGGTGACGTGGTCGCATTGTTCCGGGAGAGCTGGGAGCTGTTGAGCATCTGCCCTTTGCGCAAATAGGGGAACCTAGTCTAAAAACCCTAAATAGTAGGATCCTCATTGTAGACCCCAAAATAAGGTACCCCGAATTTTCGGAATCTCCCATGTTGACACCTCGGTGCAGCTCAGGTGCGGAGGAGGAGGAGTCAGACTCTGCCTCGGAGTCAGAGCGGTGTCGGCCTCAGAGAAACCAGTACTTGGGTGGTTGTCAAAATTAGGGTCCCTTTTTGGGTTAGGTGCCGTATTATATTAAAGACCCAAAAAAGGGACCATAATTTTGACAACCACCCACTTGCAGCTCAGAAGCATGGTGGAGCGGCTTCGCTGGTTTCGCTTCTGCGAGGTCAGAAGAGGATAGCAGGCAAGCACGGCGAGTAGTTCACCGACACCTGGCCCCTGACGAGCTTTGCTGTCGGTTGGGCTCTGTCACCGTGTCAAACACCTCGGCGTGTTTTCTCTTTTTGCATTCTGGGCTGGACGGCTCGAGAAAAGTCGTTTTGAACAGGGCTTCCTACTGAATGGAGAGATTGCACAGGCAAGAGATCACCTGCGAGCCTTCCAAGGAACTTCCGGAGACATGATCCCTTCTTTCGCAGATGTGGGGACCGTGCACACCGACGGCGATCTCCTGAGTCGCTCCAACCAGGGTTACCTGGCATGCATTCTGAGGGAGGGGAGGTGGCTTTTCGGTATTTAGGGTTTAAGGTTAAGGGTTTAGGGTAAGGACCCCGATGCCAACCCCGCAAAAGCATGACCCCAGGCTGAGCCAAAAGCCTCGAAGAAACGTAAGCGAATTCGAGGCCCCGAGCCCTCAAAACCCTTAAGACGGGATCTGAGCGTTTCGGAACGAGAAATGACATGAGTAATGTCTCAATGAGGAGAGTTGGCACCGACACCGAAGTTCAAGCAGCTCTACCCTGAGGGCCGGCAGGACACTTGCCCATGACCACAGGCTCTCGTAGTCCGCTTCCTCACGGCTGGATATTTTTTTGCAGCCGATCTCCACCCTCCACACCTGGCAGGACTCGAGGAAGACACAGTCGGAAGCGGACGAGCAAACCGATGATGAAGCTCCCTTCGAAGATGAGCCGGAGTAGTCGCAGAAGTGGGTGATCTTTAAGAGGGACCCATGGATCACTGAGCATCCAGCTCACCCTTCCCTGTCTGGAGGGGAGGAGCTGTCTTTTGCGAGATTTAAATCTTGTCATGATGGTTCCTTTCAGGGGCCACGGACACGAATTTGAGTTGCATATCACAGAACCTGAACACACTGACGTCGGGCTGCAGGCTGGGCCTAATGCCGTCTGAGTCCAATGCTTGTAAACGAACTGTTATACATTTTACTGATTTGTGGTCATTCTGCCGTGCCGCCTTCGCAGTGTGCCATTGCCAAATTGCTCCACTCGGCAGAAGTCTTTTAACATCCTGTCGCGGTCACGCGTCGCCGGTCTGAAAGATCAGTATTGGCGAGCGCTAGCAATGGTACCGCAGTCTACTGCGGCTGGCATAACTTGTCAGGCAACTTTAAAGGCTCTGCAGCCCAGCACACGCCAGGTGTTGCCTGGCGCAAAGTGCAAAGCGCACAAGGGTCTCCCAACAGAAAAGACTGGTAAGACAGAGACAGTTGGATTTCGGCAGATTTTGCTATATGTTCGCGAAACGGCAATGCGGCCGCACCTGTGGGTCAAGGATTGCCGGCCGGTAGGCACTTGCCCGAAGCCGCAGCTGAGCAGACAGGTGGAGTGCGCCTGCTTTTGTGTGTTGATGAGTCATCTAGTGGAACTCCGAGAATATGCGTGCCTGGACTAGTACTTTGTACTCGTAGTGACTATGATTCACGGCCGTGGGATATGAGGCCCGGCTACAAGCAGCACGAGCCAGCGCCTGGCTACAGTGTGTAAGCTAAACAGTCTCACTTGAAGGATGCCATGGGCCAGACAAGCCCCTTCCCGAACTGCCGATGCCCGCCGCGTCTGGCGGTGGACGGTGGAGGGGAAGGCTGTGCTTGAAACTCATGGAAGCCCACTAGCCAAGACCATGCAAACGAACACCTCGTCATGCGACACGTGCTGACAAGGCACTCAATGCGTGTCTCAGCTCTTGCGGTGTTCCACAACCGCCCCTAGCTCATCTGGAGCACCGGACACCAGGCAGACTAAACCTTCTTTCAGGCTCGGTAGACGCTGTGCTCCAGTGACCGTGTACAAAACCATCATTGTGGTTGTATGATCAGCTGCTTAGCATTCCCGTCCAAGGGCTTTTCGGTTCTTTGGTGCCGCCATTGAAGCAGCTCTTCCGGTGTTCTCTGTGTGTTCTTGAGGTTGTCCGGTTCTTGTCACTCCCTCCTCGGCAAGCCTTGGACTTTGTGAGTGGCTATGAATTTCCTCATCCTTGGCTTTACTGCTTGCTCTGGGCCGTTCTTTCATTGAGGAAGCTCAGCGACGGACTCCCACAGTCTTTGCCACCGCTTGTTGGCAAGCACTGGTGGGCTCTGGAAAGGAAGTTCTCATTGGTTGCTTTGGATGCGGGCTTCCATCTTGACTGCAAGCCCTAGCGCTCATCTGTGGTGTGTAGTCAGCTGTCAGACTCTGAAACTGACTTGACATGGAGCTTTCATGGTTGCTCACGATAAATGCCGAACTTCTACGCCACGCCGCCAGACTGTTGCCTGTAAGCAAGCCTGCTGCACTCCGGTGCAGGTCATTGCTGAAACATACCGTGACTTAGTTTCTGTTCTGCTGAGGATGCAGGGATGGAGGACGACTCTCTTCCAACCATGCAGGTGCGGGGGTGATAGCTTCTATTTGTAGTCGTTGCACAGTCCAAAGAAGCATGGTTCGTAAGATGGTCCGTCACCGTCGTTCACAGTGCCAGGCAAACCTGCGCAGATGTCGTTGAATGAGTCTGCCTCTGCAGGTGTTCGTTGAGCAGATGAATAGTGGCGTTCGCCTCATCCTGAGCTTGGACGGAATTGGCCTCGATGCTTTGTCATAGTTGTGTAACATTTTACATGTTTATGGGTACTTAAACCCAATAAGGAATAAAATTGTACATGTTGAATCCTATCCCAACATATCCCAACCGTGAACTAGGATGTGGACGCCAAGCTGGACCAGTCCTGGGAGACTTTGACACTGGTCTTCAACGGCGTAGAGAAGACCATACGCCTTGGGGGCGTGCAGCATGTCTCCGTGTACCTAAAGTCTGCTTAGGAATTATTTTTTGTTTCTGTGCATATAAAGCCGAAGAGAATATTAAACATGTGATTTTTGGTCCTAAGGGCGGCTAAGGTACAAGAACCCTGGCCCCTACCGGAGACTTGAGCAGCTGGAGGCATCAAGCGACCCCTTCTGGGCAGTCCGTACTCTGGCGCAAAAATGCGAATCCCGAATCGACAAACGTATCCTAAACCCTAAACCCTGAACTCTAAACCAAGGTCTGGAGCTGGAAGATGACCGGTTCTGCGAGTTCATCTTCCTCTCTCAAAGCGATGCGAAGTATTTTGGTCGCTGCCTGAACGTCCTCGCGGAAGCTGCGCGCTTGGCTCGCCTGAAGGCTCGTGGAGATCGGGCAGATGTCGACGCTTGCCTGCATCGGAATGTGGTTGGAGGTCTGGGGCTTATGGGCTTTTGATGATTACTTTGTATCCTTATACATATACTTCTTATAACTACTGGTATTATTATCACTATTATAATATACCAGCAATACTAATATATTAGTATTCTATTGAAAAAGCCTTGCGATGTCCGAGGCCGCGGAGGAAGCCGATGCTGCCGCGGGAGCTTTGACAACTCGCTCCGTGGCCCCAGGCCCTGGGCCTCACCCGGCGGCTGAACTGGCTCAGGCCCGAGCCCGAGCCCTAAACCCTAAACCCTAAACCCTAAACCCTAAACCCTAAACCCTAAACCCTAAACCCTGAACCCTGAACCCTAAACCCTAAACCCGAGCCCGAGCCGATCTGGGCTTCGAAAATCCAAGGGAAGAATATTAGACATATTAGTACTCGTAGTAGCAATAATAGGCGTAACAATAATATAATAATAGTAAGGGTTTGGGGGTTTAGGGGTTTAGGGTTTAGGGTTTGGGGGTTTGGGGGTTTAGGGGTTTAGCGGTTTAGGGTTTAGGGTTTAAGGGTTTAGGGGTTTAGGGTTGAGGGTTCGCAGGGGTTTAGGGGTTTAGGGGTTTAGGGTTGAGGGTTTGGGGGTTTAGGGGTTTAGGGTTTAGGGTTTGGGGGGTTTGGGGGTTTGGGGGTTTAGGGTTTAGGGTTTGGGGGTTTAGGGGTTTAGGGTTTAGGGTTTCGGGTTTAGGGTTCAGCAGCTCCGGATCGAGCAGTATTACAGTAAGGTTGTTTTTTACGGTTTTGATACAACACCCACCCACCCAAAGAATCCCGTAACATTAGGAAATGCACTTAAACTATGTCCATACACCATATAGGTTCGTTCAACAGTTTCTGTTCAGCATGACCTTTCTATTCAAGACCGTGCTGTATCCTTGCCTGGTTTCGGGTTTAGGCGCCTCGAACTTGGTTACGCTGTTTAGATCTGGACCGTTGTATACTAGTTGCACGCCACTGCTGTTTTCGTTAGCTTCTTGAGAGTATGCCAGTATAGCTTCTTAGCTGTATATTCTTCAGCTTCTTAGCCGTATATTCTTCAGCTTCTTTCCTTCCCCCCGAAGGCCCAATCTAGTCTATTCTGGGCTTAGGCCGCCCCGAACGCAAATCGCAGAATAGACTAGACGAGCTCCGGAATGCCTTCCGTGACTGGATCACGGCGTGGCCTGCTTCCTCTAGTGCCCCTCTATCCCCTCCACAGAAAATGCAAGCATGAGCGCGATTTGCTGTTGAAATACTATGGTGGTAACTGTTTTTTCTTGTCATGGTTACAATGCCGCGTTCTTTTCATGCTAACAACGTGCCGTCCCCTCCTTTCTATTCCAATTCGATTTACTATTTTCGGACTACTATTTTAGGGTTCGGACTATTATTTTCGGATTAGAGCTACTATTTTAGGGTTCGAACTATCATTTTAGGGTTCGGACTACTATTTCAGTATTCAAACAATTATTTTAGGGATCGGACTACTATTTTCAGCTTCGGGCTATGCTTGTAGAGTTCGGACTACTATTTTAGGGTTCGGATTACTATTTTAAGGTTCAATCTACTATTTTAGGATTTGGACTTCTATTTTCGGATTCGGGCAAGGTGGTGTACAATTGGTTTTGGTCGGACTCTGATTTCCATGATCCTCCCAACAAACTTAACCGATCGAATGGTACACCCGCCCAAGGTGGTGTACATTTGGTTTTGGTCGGACTCTGATGCCCATGATCCTGCCAACAAACTTAACCGATCGAAAGGTACACCCGCCCAAATGGGTGTACGTTTGGTTGTGGTGGGACCATAACGCCCATGATCCTCCCAAAAAACCTACTATTTTAGGGTTCAAACTACTATTTTCGGGTTCGGACTATTATGGCCTTGGCCGACGAATGCCTGGCTTTGGCCGACGAACGCCTGGCCTTGGCCGACGAACGCTTGGCCTTGGCCGACGAACGCGTGGCCTTGACCCTTGGTCGACGAAGCTTGGCCTTGGCCGACGAAGGTTGGCCTTGGCCGACGAATTTTTGACCTTGGCCATGGCCGACGAATCCGTCGGCCAAGGCCATTCTCACCGAAATGGCCTTGGCCGACGAATCCTTGGCCTTGTCCGACGAAGGTCACTAGGGTTCAAATTGACACTCACGGCACTCTCCCGACCCCCTCGGCACGCGCAGCAGCACGCACCGTAGGCCTGGAGTCCTTGTCTGGTCACCTCGTTGAAGCTCCGGCCAAAAGTCACAAGCACGCTGTACCGTGGAGTGACGGCCTGAAGCCCTAGATCCTAAGAGCGGACAGCTCCGAACTACCGCGCCAGAAGCAGGCAAAACCGTCTGCCTAAGCGCAACTACAAGAAAACTAAGAAACGGTTCCACGGCACCCTCACAAGGCCTTGTACGAACTCAGGCTCGCCAAAGGTGCACGTCAGAGTAAACGTTCAGACAGGCGGTTCAAATTGAAGTAGGTAAGAGAGGTTTAGGGTTTAGGGTTTGGGGGTTTAGGGGTTTAGGGGTTTCGGGGTTTAGGGTTTAGGGTTTGGGGGTTTAGGGGTTTAGGGTTTAGGGGTTTAGGATAATCTCAAAGCCCAGGCCGCTCTCTCATTTTGTGATCTGGGAGTTTCCGAAAATTAGGGATGCCTTATATTTTGGGGTCCTTATACTAAGGATCCTACTATTTCGGGTACTGTATTAGGGTCCCCTATTTTGGGAAACTCCCATCTGTGTTTCGGAGACAGATTTCTAAACCCTAAACCCCTGAACCCTAAACCCTAAACCCCTCCTAAACCCTTAAACCCCTAAACTAAACCCTAAACCCCTAAACCCTAAACCCTAAACCCCTAAACCTAACAGTGATTCGAGGATCCGGAGGCCTTCGTGGCGGCACTGACACGGGACACTCAGTGGCAAACGGCAGAGAGAGGGGAGGGGCGACACGGTTGATGATATAAACCCTGCATTACCACAATAAGGAATATACCATAATTCCCATAGTCTAGGGTCATTAAGGTAATGCAGGATTTATATCATCCACCGCAGCAGTCTTTTTCGGAGCTTGAGATGAGGCGCTTGAGGATGGCACTGGCTCGGTACCCGAGTCTCTCGATGCAGAACTGCCTTCGGACATTTCGCCATAAGACGAAGATGGCATCGGATGATCATCGTGGAGGGCGAGTTTGATCGCCTTCTGTTGGGACTTCAACATGCCTGGTCCTGCTGAAGCGAAGGGATAACGTTCCGCTCCTGCGAGCTTCGTACAGTGCAGAGTGCGAGACCAGCGTTTTCCCAGCACTTGCTTCGTGCAGCCACAAAAGGCAACTGCCTGGGGCAGTTGCGATCTCTCGGTGCCTGCTCCTGGGGTAAACCGGGGTTCGACGACCAGGAGCTTTCAGAATCACTGAATACTTGCGTTGATTGGGAGAAGGAAGCTGCAATTAGTCACCCAGCGTGGGGTTTATTCGCTTTGGCTCAGATGTCCCCCACGCTGAAGGCTGAACCAAAGAGCTAGGCGCACGCACGCTACCGTCGCTAGCCTACTAGCACTGGATGTCTGAAACTTGTACACTGTCAAAGCTCCACAGGCATGCTCGCACATTCATTCCACCGATTTGTGAGCTGCGTGCCAGCTGGCCGCATGCATCCCATCGCAGTATCCCAACAGTGCATTCGCAAATCTATCGGGAAAAAACAGCTTCACAACCTGCACATCCGCCTTTCTGTTTGAATCATGGGGGCCGCGGCCTTGGATGTGTGCGCTGTAGCTTAAATGCCAAGGCCGCCCCAGGCCAAGCCTCTTTCCTGTCACCGATTGTGAAGCAGCCGATAGCCTGGCCTTTTGATAACTTGGCCAATGCCACAAGCTTCTCACTCTTGAGAATTATGCCAGTGCGATTTGATGTTCCTGCGTAGCATTGGCTGCAATGCAACTGCGGCGCTGTGCTTTTTCCCCAAGTCGCTACTTTCCCGCTCCTTTGCAATTTCGAGGCGGTCGCCTCTTTCATGTATGGGCGGCCGCTGCCAGACTCTGGCCGCCATCTTTACTTCAGTGAGAGGCCTCGACCTGAGCCGCGAGAATCACCACAGATCAATAGAAGGGTCGTGCACACTGAGTAAGATTGTTGAAAACATTCTACTATAGCCAGATAGCGACTACGAGGGGGATATTGCTAAGATGACGGGCATCGGGAGCCTTTCTAATATGAACTAGCGACTACGAGGGGCATATTGCTACGATGACGGGCATCGGGAGCCTTTCTAATATGAACTGTGAACTTGCATTCAGTTTCAGTGAATGGAGTGTGTTTTTGGTACGTATGCCTCCCAGAGACTACAAAAACCGTACTCAAGGAATATTAAATCCCATTAGGGGTCCTACTTTAATATTTATGGTATATTCCATAATTAAGGGATATTGGAGTCTCTTGGCTTATTCCAGATCCTTCTGAGCATATTTCGGACAGTTCGAGTTTCGGAAGACACTCTATAGGGGCCTTAATAATTAGACTTGGGTTCCTTAAACGGGCTCCTTTACATGGGATCTATAGTTAGGGTTCCTATAACGGTTTTATATAGGGGCCTCAATGATTTGCATAGGGTTTTGGGGCCCATTGTACTATAGTTATAATAAGGAACCCCCAAAATAGTATTGGTAATTATTTAAGCCCCTATATTTCCGTGCCCCAGACTCGCGCAATTCAGGAAGGGTGCCCGTTCAGTCTGTGCCATTTCTTGCGAGGCTGTACCTTGGCTGGTTGGAGCTCCTTTGCTGCCCGGAGGTGAGAGTTTAGGGTATGGGGGTTTCGGGTTTAGGGTTTCGGGTTTCGGGGTTTAGGGGTTCAGGGTTTAGGGTTTAGAGTTTGTGGGGTTCTCCCTTCTGGAGTCTTGATTCTATGATTGATGCGCTCCGTCGGAGACCCAAAGAGTGATCATAATCCAGACAGCTACTCACATGCATGGCCAGGTTGCTGGTTGCAATGTCCGCAACTACGTGGAGGGCGATCATCGCGGAGGCTCCGTCAGGGCCTCGTCCGGGAGGTCGCAGAATTCTTCTTGATCTCTAGACTCTAGACCAACAGCGGGGATGAAACTCGATCACACGCTGGTACTCAGCGTTCTTGCTCATCATATCCGTCATATCCATGCCCGGATAGATCTGCCCAAGCCTTGAGAAAGCTGCACGTGTGGCATGATCTAAGTTGCAGTACACGGTCCTCAGAAGTGCCGGGCTCAGAAGGCAAGACTATTATGAGGTCGGGAGCCTTTCTCCCCAGACGGCAGGACAGAGGACCAAACTGTGTTGATGAGAAAGTTTGCTTACGTCCATCACACAGAGTTGCCGCCTGTGGGCCGCATTTCATGATGTTGGTAGCAACGCCAGCATTTGATCGTCCAGCGATTGTGGATATTCTGGATGTGTCAGGTGTCTCCTACAGCCCTTACGCTGCTGCCTCAGTCTGTCAGCAACCTTTAAGCTCTCTCCAACATGGTTTCCCTTGTTATCAGATCCAAACCCAAAGCCAGTTCATCAGCATGACCGAGAAAAGGGCAAGGCGAGATTGAACCGAAATCCGTTCACGCTAACACGGGACGGTCGCAGCCCCACCGAACCCACACCCAAACCCACGCAAAACAAAGCAAAGAGGTTGAGCCCATGCGGGGAGGGGGCCACGGGCAGAAGGCACAAATGCAACCACACAGCACCTAGAGAGGGGGAGGGTGGTGGGGGGGGGGGTTTCGCTCACGGGACGACAGGCTCACGATCGTGAGACAACCCCCGGAGAGGTAGCCAGCATGAGGGGCTGCATGAACAAAAGGCGAGCGGAAGGGTTCACAAGCATCAGTCGAGCGTGTGCACCGGACCACGAGCTTTTCGCAACGACTGCCACTGCCACTGCCACTTCTGCTGCTACTACTACTACTACGACGACGACTACTCCTACCACTACCACAACCACTACTACTACCACTGCCACTATCACTATCACTACCACTACGACGACCACTACCACCACCACAGCTGCCACTACCACCACTGCCACTGCCACTACTCTTATCCCTAGTGACTGCTGCTTCTGCTGCTCATGCTGCTTATTACTGCCCTTTGCTGCCGCAGCTACTACGACGAGTTTACTGGTGCGACAGTTTCTAGCGGCAGTCGCTTACAGCTACTTGGCACAAGAAGGTCGCGCGTGCAGGATCATGAGTATGTAAGGTTATAAGTACCTTAGAGACGGGTTGTAAGTAATTGCATTTACAATGAACATTGACTTCTCGGTCTCACGATCCTGTACCCACTCCATTGCAGTCTCAGCCCGATAGGACGGTTGTAATTTTGTGTTGGTGGAACATTTACAACACGCAAGGTTCCTGAAGCGTCGAAGTCGCGCGAATCTGTTGCACGGCAGTTCGCGGCAATTTAGACAACGGCTGCAAAGCAAGTGCTTGACAGTTTGTCTATTGATGCCGCAGGTTCCACGCTTTGTTATGGAGATCAGGAACAAGACCATGCCACGACCAGCGGTCGTGGGTGTGGACCTCGGGCCTAGCTGGTCGTCTGCAACTGCATTGCAGCTGCGAGCACGATTTTGCAGCCGGAGTGCTAGGCTTTCCCAGTGCGTCTGCAGCGCATGTGGGTGCTTTGGCGACCTTTTCCTGGCTTGAGGATAACAGCTTAAGGCTGAAGTCTATGTGAACGATGACTCAGGCTTTGGCTGCATGGCACCCTTGACAAACCTCCATCCCAACAGCAGAACGAACATGATCATAGCAAGAACCTGTCGCACAAGGTCGCATGGAAAAGCTTGATACTGTCGTCCGCGCGAAGTCCGGTGAGTACGAACCTGAGTTTCGGGGCCTAGGATCCAGTCGTGTCCAGCTGGTGCTCAACATCGATAGCGTCCACGAAGATAGCAAGACACACTGCGCAGGGGGCTGACGGCATAACTCATTGTCTGCAAGCAAGCTTTTTTGCAATGTGAAGGTTTCTCAGCATCCAGTTGTGGAAGATGGTATGCAATGGTTTGCAGTGGACGTCCGATTCTCGGAATCAGTGGGTGCTTCACCGACTGTCAACTCGCGTTGCTTGCGGCTGCGAGCTAGAGTAGACGCTATTTCGAGGCTCTCTGGCGTGTCATTACAGTAAGCCAAAAGGGGCTGTGCCCATTCTTTGTCTTAGTTTGTGGTTTAGACGGTCTAGACAGAGACGATGCTTCACAATTCGTGTTGGTGAAGATGCTGCCAGGGATAAGCGAAAGCGACGGGTGCTGCCCTCTGCCGAGCTCTGAGCTCCTTCAGACCCATAAAGTGGGTGGCCCGTGTGGGGGTCTGGGCCAAGCCGGGGCTGAGTTGCTTCCCCAAGGATTCCGATTCCTTCGTGATGCACGTCGCGATTGCCACCCAGGCCGCCGACCAAAAAGACGCCACTCCCGGCCGCCACTCCCGAGCGGGGAGTCCGCTTTCGCCCAGGCTAAGATCGACTTTGTTGAGGATGAAGAGGACGAGAACCTGGACAACAGGAGCGAGAGGTCCGAGGAGAACAAACGCTTGCAAAGGGCTCTGTTTTTATTGGGCTTTAGGGAGCTCTGGGCGAGGCTTACCAGTAGTGGAGCGGTGCCGGCAGAACATCGAGAGACTTGTACTAGCCATGGTTGGGGATTCCCTTTTGAGCAGTTTGGATTCAGGCGCTCTGCTTGACTTGGTTGCGTACGTGACTCACACAGACATACAGGGAGCAAGCTTGCGAACTCTTTGGCATTCTGAGCACTGCCGCTGCAGGGGAACTTTCATTTCAGGCCAAGTGGTGACACTCTACGGTGTGCAGTACATGGGACAATATGGCAGCACGCACCATCTGCAGCGATTGCCAGCGACGACGGTGGTGCCGCGCCCTGCTTTGGACGCCCAGTCATATCTTTCCTTCAAAGAGGTGTGTGCAGGCCTGGGCGGTATGACGCAAGGTTGTGCAATGCTTGGCGGGCACTGTGTGGCCTTGCAGGACATCAGCCCTCTAGCGTGTGAGACGCTGCGCAAGCAAGGTGTCGAGGTGCTACCAGGCAACATCGAGAACCCCGAAGTCCGCCGTGCATTCCACTTGATCGGAGCAGGGTCCAGGTGCCTGCTGGGTGCTAGCCTTCCGGGCCCGGGTCCTCTTCGAGGTTTAGGTTCAGGGTCTTTGGTTCAGAGCTGCGACGTTTTGCAATCGGTGCTGCAGCTCGCATGGCACACGCAAGCCAGCGGACTTACCTTTCAGAGTGACTTGCGAATCATGCAAAGCCGAGAGTGTGCGCAGATACTTCGGGAATTCTCGGCCAAAGCTGGCTATCATCTCGCTGAGATTGTTCTTGACTTGGCCCATCAGTGGGCCTCTTGTCGTGTGCGCTAGTGGGCCGTTCTCGTGCCTTCCCATCTGCCGCTGCCCATGTTGCATCTTCCGGTCTGGCCCATCGCTGAGCAGCCGTGGCTGGTCCGTGACGTCATTCCTGAATGGCCATCCTGGCCACCAGCTGTAGAGCAGGAGCTTCAATGGACCGATGCCGAAAAGGCAGCCTTCGCAGATCCACAGTTTGGTCCCACTGCCAGGACCTTGGACAGGGCCCACCAGGTGCCCGAAGCGCACCACTCCTGGGGAAACGCCTTCAAGCCTTGTCCTTGCGGCTGCCGGCCTGAACCGTTTTCAACTGAGGCCCTGCAAAAGACCGGACTTCGAGGATTGGGTGTGCCCTCGGTTTTGACAGGGGAGATGCGCCACCTACATGCCGAAGAGATTGGATTGCTGATGGGCCTCCTTCCAGGCCACCCTCTGCCTCAGGAACCCAGGGCCGCACTATGTCTGGTCGGCCAGCTCACCTCGCCCATGCAGGCGCTATGGGTTATTGCACACATTCAGCGTTGGGCCTCAGCAGTGTTTGGCGGCAGAAGATGCCGAGCTTTTTCAGGCATTCATCCGGGTGCCGTCGTCGGCCCTACCGCATCTTTTTCGGGTTACCTTTTCGGGTCTCTATCTTGAGCCGAGAGCTGCTGACGGCTCCGGGCCCCATAGTGCCTGGGCTGTGGTCTGGCTCCCCGGGGCCACAGCTGCCCAAGCCACGCACTCCTTGAAGATAACGGCCAAGGCAGTTGCATTAACTCGGCTGGGCACCAAGTATGGCCTCCGAACAAAGGAGGCGGACGAGCAGGCAGTGTTTGAGGCGCTGAGGCCCCAGCACCAGTTTGTCAAGGTTCGCATTGCTGCCAAGTACCGGCTCCATCCTCTTCCGCATGGCTTTCAGAGGCACAACTTAGTGCAGCTCCTGAAGCAATGGTCTTGGAACGGCCGGCCCCTGCAGCCGGACCGCGGGGACGCCGCAGGCTGCGCGTGGCTTGTGGGAGCATCGCGTGAACCACCAGCTCAGGCCATGCCGCTGGGCACAGGTTGTGTATTGGCCACTAAAGTCAAGGACATGGGGCAGCCAAAGCCCTCTGCGACGGCAATCTGCGCTTCCACCCGCACCAAAAAGGCCCTGCTGATCGATGATGACATTGATGATGCTGGCCATGCCGATCCTTGGACAGGCGGACGCGACTCCTGGTCACAATCCCGCGCTCAGACCGCGGCGCCGCCAACTGCAGCCTCATCCTCTACAGAGGCCATGACCAAGCTGACTCAAATTGAGCAGGACCTCAAGTCCAACCTGCAATCCATGCTGCAACAAACCCTCGATGAACGAGAAGCTTCCGGTACTCCGCCAGGACTCAGCGAGCAGGATAAACGATTGCACTCTTTGGAGACTAGTGTCAATGAGCTGCGCCATCAGAGCTCGAAGTTTGAAAGCTGGTTCCAGGGCTTCGGCACAAAAGTTGCTGATCAGGCCAGGCAGCTTGACACCCTGACGCAAACCGTTCAGGAGCAACAAGTTGAGCTCAGCAGGGTCAAGACTGATGTGCAGCAGACTGTCAACTCTGCTGTCGGCGCTCTACAAACCGAGCTCACCACGCAAATGGCGGCTCAGCTTGCCGGCCAAATGGAGCAAATCACCGAGTTGTTTGCTGCCAAAAAGGCCCGGCATTGACTAGGCCAATCCAGCCGTCCTCGAGGGCACGGGGGCGGGCTGCGCTCTTCTTGCCGCCCAACCTGGCTTCGGGCCTTCTTTTGGCTGGCTCAATGGAGCTTTTTCTTCCTCAGGGCGCCGGTTGGACTTGCCGCAACTTTGTCTTGTGTTCTGGTTCGCCAAGCAGCTGCGGCTGGTCTGCCGAGGTGCTCTGAAACTTTTCGCTATGGTGATTCCTGGGAACCTTTGATACCGGCCCAATGCTCAGTGCCGAGGCGTCTTGACATCGAGGAGGTTCTACCGCTGAACTGGCGGACTGCGCTGGCCGCTGTGCGCAGTGACCTACCTTTGGAGTTTATCACTTCTGTCTGCGAGTTCATCTTTCAGCAGGGCGCTGTGGCCACTGAGGCCTATGAGTTGTCGTGGCTTGAGCTCTGCATTTGGAGGACCGCGTACATTTCCCAGTTTGCGGATCGGATGGAAAGTGGCGACCCGTCGAGTCGCTGGTGTTTCGCCCTCCCGCTCCTACAGTTGCGGGTAGGCTTAGTTTGCTTAGGAAGGCCATGCGTCCGGCGCTGCACGGCTTGAATCTTCAGGCTCTGATGGTTCAGGGTATCGATCGTTCTGATTTCGGGATCGGTTTTCGGTTGGATGGCCTTGTTGTTGTGGTCAGTTCTGAGCTTTTTCTTCGAGCCCGTGCAAGCCTCGGCCGCTTTGTACAGGGCAGAAGTGCAGGCACTAAGGCTGCACTAGCGAGGCCGATTTAGTTTTGCCCAGACTTGAACTCGTTCGCCTGCGGACTGCACTGCTCGCGCTGTGCATCCGCTCTGAAGCCAGTGTGTGATATTGGGCTTTAGGGTTCCTTTAAAGGGCTCTATAGGGCTTTAGGGGGGTTCCTTCAGCTCTGACGTTCCTCTTCGGACTTTGAGACAGCCAAATGCTCGGGGCTGTCTTTCGCAGGTGGGTTCAAACCATCAGCACTGACAACCCCGCGCTCTCGATCTGGAACAAAAAGACCATGCCTGACCCTTACTTTTTGCTGGCAATGGTGCCTTCTTGTGACGTCGGGCATTGCAAATCTAGAATCCCAGGCTCGAGTGACGATGTCTGTTTCGAAGCCATGTACATTGACGTAGTATGATTTGTCGCATGAAGTACCCTGCTCTCGTGCAGTGCCTCAGGCAAGGCAGTCCAGGTGCTTTGTGCGAGATCAAGCTCGAGCCTAAATCTGACAGCAAGGCATGCATTCGATGTTGCCGGCTGGTAGCTGCTGGAAGGCATGACCACAGAGCCACTCGCGCAGCTATGCATTCAAACTGCCGCTTAAGAGAAAAGCCCGTTGAATCTGCCGTGAAAATAAAATAGAAATCACAGTAGACGTGATCCACTTTTGCCCTCCGAGGGACTACTCCCTTACTGTCTCGCGGCACCCCAGCCTCCTTGACTTGCAGCATCGGGTACTTCGAAACTGCAAGGTTGTCCTACGAGGGCCAGAACGTCGGCACGGCGAAGCAAAAGATTTTCGACTCCGGCGAGGTGTCCGCCAGCAGCCAGCATTCTCAGCCCTAAACTCTAAAGCCTAAGCCAGCGGGTGGCCAGGATCACCGCCGTCCTTTCCTCGGTGCCAGGAGCTTAGCTCTCTCGGGGAAGCGGGACGACGTCCGCTAGTCTTCTTGAGATCTAATCTGAGTGGTGGAGAAGAGGCAGCAGTAGTGAGGATAACACTGGTCGTTGCCGTCGGTCTGGAGGAAGTTGTGGTCGTAGTCGTAGTCCTAGTAGTCACAGTCGTCATGGTCGTAGTCGTCGTCGTGATGGTCATGGTCGTAGCCGTATCATAGTCGTAGTTTCGTTGTCGTCGACATCGTCACAGCCGTGGTTGTCGTGGTAGTCGCCATAGTCGGTCCACGTAGTCGTGGTAGTCATCGTCATATTACTATTATTATTAGTAAGTTTTTTTCTCATTGGTATTGCTATTTTGAATGGTTATTGCTGTTATCATCAGTATTATCAGTATTATTTGTATTATTAGTATTATTCGTATTACTGGTATTCTTCTTATTCTTATTTCTATGTTCATATCATCATGGGTCGGTCAGCTTGGGTGAGAGGAACTTGAACATGCAGCAGATGTAACCATCTTGCATGCAGGTGATCCCGAGGATGTATATGTATGCCATCAAGTTCATTCTTGCTACACAGACACCGACAGATCACAAATACATAGTCATGAGTGACGGACGGGCTACTTGGTGTCTGCGCCCAGATTCAGCTGGACAGAAACACCATCCAGGACCTTCGGTCAGGTTTGTCGAAGCGAGATCAGTGTTCGTGGTTCCTTTCAACGCACAAAGGGCCAGATAGGCTACAAGGATGCTTTCAGAGCACTAGGCTTTGGGTTTAGGGTTTAGGGTTCCCCAAACCCTAAACCCTGAAAAAAGGCTTCGCCGTGTATTGCCTGTCGGAAGGAGAAAGCCGGTTTGCACGGGGAGGTCGACCAGGACGCTGATGCCTAGACCCTGCAAGATAAGTCAAAACATCAGGGCCCAAGTAGTAGGTTCAGAGAACATAAGACGACGAATGTCTGGGGCCTGGGCAAGGGGATGGGTGCATGTCTCCGAAGGCTTGAAGGGTGAGCAAGTCATCATGTTCTGAGTGAAGAGACTCGAAGTTACAACAAACATGATTGCATGTGTTCGCCGTACGGTCTGCGAGCACCGGCGACAAGTTCTATGTGGTTCTGCAGAACCACATGGTTTGCCAAGCACAACGTCACGTCGCTCAACAACCTTTTGTTGAACGGTACTTAGGAGGTCGCTGAGCACAACCGTCATGTGTGTGTGTCTGTGTGCGCACCAGGTTTGTGCCAGGTCGTTAAGCGGAATTGTCTAGAGAGTTGTAAGTTTAGACGTGCTGTCGGTCACAACGAGACAACCAGTACGGCAACTACCGGCAACATCTGCCAACTCTGGTGAAGAACCATCGATGGAAGTCCTTCCGCATCTCGCCACGACGTCCGGCCCTACCATATCTTGGCAAACAATACGCCTTCGTAGCGCTTGTTTGTCGTGCTGCTTTGCACCAAGCAGGCCGCATCGCATCACACAACACACAGCGATTCAGGCGAATATGACAACAGCTGAACTTACAACAGAAGTACGGATGCTGTCATGGCGTATGGGTGGAGAGGTTTTGATACGCTGACAGGAGACGGTGGCAGAGCACACTCTGAACACTGATTCCGTAGCGCTCGTGCTGCTGTGCCTGGCTTGGAGCATCTTGGCATCAGAGCATGCGCTTGCCCTTCAGGACATACCAATTAGGAAGCATTAGCTTATTAGCTGCATTTGGATAAAGCCGTCTGCCCTAAGCCCCAAACCCTGAACCAGATGCAGGCCAGCGCACAGACTTGTGCAGCTGCCCAGGTCATCGAACCATGTCCTTCGATCCAGAGGAAGAAAGAATTTACAACACCTTCGCCAAGGCCGGCGCCGAGTCTCTCTCCAGACACTCAATCCCTGCCATATAACTCATGTCTGTCTCTATGCATTTGGGTATGTAGGTAAGTATGTATGGGTGCATGGATGGATGGATGGATGGATGGATGGATGGATGTGTGCACACACAGGTTTACACACACTCATACATGCACATATGTATGTATGTATGTATGTATGTATATATATATATATATATATATATATTTAATGGCTGCCGCCAATGCCGCCGACCCCAAAACCGAAAGGAACCGCCTGGGGGGTTCGGGCCGAGTGGGGCCGAGTAGGGCCGAGTAGGGCCGGTTAGGGCCGGTTAGGGCTGANCAGAGTGGGGCCGAGTAGGGCCGAGTAGGGCCGGTTAGGGTTGAGTGGGGCTGGGGAGGGGTTGGACATGCATTGGGATTCAATTAAATTACTCTGAAGTAGGGCCGGTTAGGGCTGAGCGGGGCTGGGGAAGGCTTGGGCATGCATTGGGATTCAATAAAATTACTCTAAGACTACGAATTTGTACTAAAGCATTGGGATTCAATTAAATTACT